>CAUYPK010074756.1:0-32258 GCA_963574355.1 Loris lydekkerianus
AGGACAGTTACTGATTCTTATCACATTAAAAGGAAACGCTGAGAAGAGGATAGTCTCCTGGCAAGCCTAGAGATATTTTGTGACCTAGGGGCAATCCCCCAGGTAACTCAGTGTTCCAGAATGAGATAAGATCGGTCACTCATTAGTAAGCAGGTGTTAAACATTGATGCCTGGTGCTCCTTTATTGGGGTTGTGGGGAAAAAACATGTGAGGAAAGAACACGTGGCAATCCTTACGCATACAGCCCTCATATGTAATGACCTTCACTCTCCACACCTGTTGTGTATAACCTTAATAAATAGCCTTTGCAAAGGGGGCTCAGGGCTCTTCTGCACTTCTGGTTAGTCCACCTTTTGCAAGCTAGTACTTCAATCTGTGTCCAGCCTCGTTCTTTCACGCAGGCAGTGGCGACATCGAAGGGTCCAACGAGAGGTCTAATTTGAGTTCTTTGAGGATTCTCCATACTTCTTTCCAAAGAGGCTATATGAGTTTGCAGTCCCACCAACAGTGTAAAAGTAAAAGTGTCCCTCTCTCCACACCGGCACCAGCATCTGCAACCCTGGGACTTTGTGATGTGGGCTATTCTCATTGTGGGTAAGTGATATCTCAGGGAGCTTTTGATTGGCATTTCTCTGATGATTAGGGATGATGAGCATTTTTTCGTGTTTGTTAGCAAGTCGTCTGTCTTCCTCAGAAAAGGTTCTGTTCATGTCTCTTGCCCAGTGATAGATGCAATGGCTTGCTTTTTGTTGTTGTTGATTTATTTGAGTTCTCTATAGAGCCTAGTTATCAAGTCTTTGTCAGATTCATAACATGCAAATATCTTTTCCCATTCTGAAGGTTGTCTATTTGCTTTACCTGTGGTATCCTTTGCTGAGCAAAAGTTTTTCAGTTTAATTAAGTCCTATTTGTTTATTTTTTTTGTTGCAATTGCCCCTGAAGTCTTCATCATAAAATCTTTCCCCAGTCTGACATCCTCACAAGTTTTCCCACATTTTCTTATAGGATTTTTATTATTTCATATCTTAGATTTAAATCTTTTATCCACCTTGAATCAATTTTTGTAAGTGGTGAAAGGTGCAAGTCCAATTTCATTCTTTTACATGTGGTTATCCAGTTTTTCCAGCACCATTTATTGAATAGGATTCTCTTGCCCAGTGTATGCTTTTGTTTGGTTTATCAAAGATCAGATGGCTGTAAGAGACTGGTTTCATCTCTTGATTTTCTATTCAGTTCCATATGTCTATGTCTGTATTTTTGTGCCAATATCATGCTGTTTCAATCACTGCAGACTTGTAGTATAATCTAAATTCTGGTAGAGTGATGCCTCTGGTGTGGTTTTTATTACTAAAAATTGCCTTGGGTATAAGGTGTTTTTCCTGATTCCATACAAAATGAAGAACTATTTTCTCTAGCTCTTCACAGTATGATGTTGATATTTTAATGGGGATTGCATTGAATCTGTGGATTGCTTTGGGTAATAATTAATTCTGTTTGAATTGTCCTTATACACTCTCTCTGTGAGAGAGCAGCATGGCCCTGATAGTACAAGTCAAGCCTTCCCAAAGCACAGACTGGGGGGTCTGTGCAGTTATCGAGTTAATTTTATTTACACAGATTGTGAAGCTTCTACTGTATGAGGTTTTCTGCTTACAGAACTCTTGGGGAGATATAAGAAAAACAGCCTCTACCTTTAAAATGCTTATAAATGCATTGGAAAAACTGCTGAAATACAGTAAAATCAATTATTCTTTACCATGATACTCAGCCCAAAATCATATAGTTTATTCCTACAATGATTCAGTAAGTTGTAATCAGTGCCTACTACCTGCCATTCACTAGGCCATGTTCTAGGAGTGTGGCAAAGTCTTGGTATCAATCCTCATGGCCTTTAAATTGTATTCTGGACAATTGATGGTAAACAGAAATTAGAAGTGTGGTGAACATTACAAAGAACAAACATTGAGTGCTTTTGGAGCAAGCAATGTGAAAATGCAACCTACTCATGGGGATCAGAAAAGGCTTCCTTAAATTAGTGATGTTCACATGAAAAAGATTAATAATGTTGAGTGGGCAAAGGGAAAGAAGTAGAGCACAAGGACTCAGGATTGGCGAAAGGGATTCTTACCCTGGTGGGGGAAAAAGGGCCTTTGGAAAGACATAAATCTTAAGATGGTATGCGATACCATCTAAAAATAATTTAAATGTTAACTGTGTATTCCATGAAAAATTCTGTGTGCTAGGAAGGACATGGATTAGTATAAATGACTGAAGAACATATTCCAATTGGAAGGAAGGGCTTAGCAAAGAACAGAAGGCAAAGTTATAAGGGAATGTTGGCTTAACCCTAGAAGGGAAGCTAAGTAACGTGAAATGAGACTGCACAGAGGTGAGCAAAGTTAGTAAGAACCTTTTACAATTTAAGAATGTATATTCTAGAAAGTAAATTTAAAATAAATGAGAATAAGAGGAATTAGAGGCTAGAAGGGGAATTCTTGGAAAAATGTGAGTATCATTGCCTGGATTAGGGTAATGTAGCAGATGCTTGGTGTCCTGCCCAAATCCCCTTGGCATCTCCATTCCCATTTCCATACACACCACCTGCTACCTACCGCAAGCATCTGTGACTCTCTGCCCTTGGGCTTTCTCGAACCACAGAAGCATACCTGGCCTATCCAGACGTAGGCCAGAAGTTTAGGAGAGCTACTGCCCTTAGCCAGTGTAGGACAAAAATCAGTGTATTAGTATCCCAATTTTCTGGCTCCAGCAGAAGGGACAACTCTGGAGCACATTCTACTCAAGTCTTCTAGAGGTTCCCTACAGGAAAGAGCAGCCAACACTTATATTAGCCTCTTCCCTACTCCATGTTACTTACCCACTCTTTCATCGGTCTTTGTGAGGTCACCTCCAAATATGCTACTGGTACCAAATCCTTTCCTTATGGTCTGCTTCTAGGGGAACCCAATCTGAGCCTTTAGTTACTAAGGAAACTGAGGAAGAACAGGGAATTTCTGGAGATAGTGATAGAGAGATGTCTCCTCCTTGGAAGGAGGAGGAATTCAACTTAGGAATTAACTGCCCAACCCCACAATATTCAACCAGCTCCATTTTCCCTGGTAACAAAGATAGAGCTTCTAAATTGCACTCTGTTGAGCCACTAGATGTAGAGCTATACACCAATACTGAGAGCAACATAGAGACATGATCCTCCCACATTTACAAAAATTTACAAAAATATAAATTTTAGTGCTTTACATAATTGCATCTGGCTAGTAATTTCAGCTTGTGGTTGCCATATCATAGTGGATGGGCACCCCTGGCATCAGGACCTCTCTGTTAATAAAGACCTAAAAGACACCTACTCAGAATACTCATTTCACAAGTAAAGGAACTGAGGCTCAGGCAGGATAAATGATGTCAGCAAAGTCACACAGCTGATAAGTAGAGGCCTGGGAATAGGATCTGGTTTTCCTGTCTCTCTGTCAAGTATACCTTACTCACAGCTGTCTACCAGCAGGGCAAAACACCTTCAAGAATAATGGGAAGCTACTGTTTATCTGTGTGTGTTTGTGTATGTACATAGTAATGGACTAAGGCAAAACCTCTTGGAAGGCAGTTGCCCTTAGTGTTAACAAAAGAGCAGGTTTTAGACACAAACATCACAATTCATAAAATTCCAAAACTTATCCCTTTGCCCCATAGCTTTTTTCTGGGTTGAAAGATAATAGAATTTAATGCATAAGAGAAGCAGGTCCATACCCTCTGGTAATGATAAGATATTTATCTAAATGACCTTTGTTATTTAATACAGACAAGACCCATTCAATTAATATAGAAAATAGCTGTTAGTTACTTATCAAAATACCACTAACCAGAGTTAAAAATGAAAATAAAAGAGGAATGACGGTTTAGAGCTGAACACTTCCAGAAAAAGGCAAAGAAAAGGCAACAAAGATAACCAGTGTTGTACCCAAGACTGGCGAATATTAATACAGCTAATTTGGGTTCACAAAATCAGATGTGTGAGAAGTGCATCATTGTTATTACTCTGTAACTGAAATTAATTTCCATATCAAGCTCAGAGGCCTCCAATTTAATTCCCAGCAAATCATTCCCTTATGCCAAGGTTGTGTCTGAGTTTCCGAGGGACCTGCTACATGCCAGACAGGAACAGAGGGGAGAGCTTTGGATCTGGGTTGCCCACCATACGTTTTCCTGCTCCATCTGGCTCACACTGACTATCAAGCTACTTGAGGTCTGCTAGTTTTTTGTGCCATGTTTGTACCACTGTTCTCTCAGCTCCATGGAAAAATTGTCTGCTTCTCCTCCAGGGGACTCTGGGAACTAACACATTTCACCTGCCAGCACACCAATCGTGACATGTCATCTCCTCCTGCACCATAAAAAAACTCAGATGACTTGCTACTTTCCCAATTCCTGCTCAGGAAAGGCAAAAGCAGTCTCTACTACGTCTCAGATTTCCAGCCACTTCAAGGTCCTGGGACTCAGGCCACCAAGTACAGGCAGAGGGTTTCCAGGAACCACCACCCTCTAAAGCTCTCACCTCCCCCACCCCGCCCTCCAGACTCTATAATTAGGAAAACTAACCCCGGCTGGTAACACATTTTTCTGAATCTTGCCTATGTTTTGACCTCGACTTTTGAAAATCCCAAAAGGCAAAATTTATACTCTGTGTATTTTTTCTCTGTTTTGGATGCCTCGCAGATTAGCTATTTAAGCAAAGAAGGGATAAGGACTGCAACACCAAAACAAAGAGAAGATGAATCAGCAATTAATATATGAAAATATGTCTCCAGGGAGAGTGACACGAAGTTTAATTATTATTCTACCATTTCCTGTGTAATATGAAAGCAAAATGTGATTAAAATTGGTACTGGTGAATGACAGTGAATCTCTAGGCAGATACTAAGTCATTTCCAAAACAGTATGGAAATAGTTATGAAAATCTTAGAGAAAAGCTTCACTTCGAATCTTCCAGTAATAAGCTTGATGCTGATAAGCTCACCCCACCACCACCATCAGTGAGCTGATGTGCTAGCTTTACCCTGCCAATTCACCGGTAGGCTAAACACCTCATTATCCCGCCCACTGTGATTCACCTATTGGTGTATGTGTCCCCTGTCAATCATTTCGTTACAATGGTTTTACTGCACCAATTTTAATACAGTCCAACCCAGACCCACATTACTCAGCTTTTTAATCTTCATACCAATAAGAAGTCCCAGCCTCTTGATATGTCCTGTACAGGAGCCAGGCTCATGAAGCTGAACAGTAGCTGGGAATGTCCTTGTTTAAGTTACGGGTTTTGTTTTGTTCTGTTTGTGTGTTTTTGTTTGTTTGTTTCTTTCTTTGTAACCACCCACTTCAGCTGTTATCAAAGATATGAGTACAATGTGTCTGAAACCTGAAGCTGTTCATTCTTGACTTCTCTGAAAGAAGTAGGCATCATCTCAGCCATCTCAATAAATGATGGCATTTGATTGGAACCTAAAGAAATTTTATTTGAATTTTATGGAAATACATTTTTCTCCCCAGTACGCAGCAGCAGTGGTCAATGGATAGAGTTATTTTTCCCATATCTAACAATCTTATTTAGCCAGAAAACATTGCTCAGAAAATCATTTCTAGACTAGAGACACAATTTTAATTAAGTAGAAACCATTTGACATAATGGAAGCTACAAATAACTGTTCCATGAATATCCTTCTCAGGTCAAACATAATTTGGTAGAACAACTGCCTGAAATTCTATCCAGTTTAGGTCTCAGTATATCATGCAATTGAAAGCAAAATTAAATCCTGATTAGAAGCCCACTGCTAAATGATACAACATAAAAGGCTAAATGTCATTTAACTGATAAGCAACTAGGAGCTCAACTAGACTGTATACCTTAAGCAAATGAGGATACTTTAAAAAACAATGATGTGCTAGCTCATCCTTAATCACCCAAATTAACACTCTAGGACAGGCATCCTCAAACTTTTTAAACAGGGGCCAATTTACTGTCTCTCAGATTTGGAGGGCCGGACTATAGTTTAAAAAAAAAAAACTATGAACAAATTCCTATGCACACTGCATATATCTTATTTTGAAGTAAAAAACAAAATGAGAACAAATACAATTCATACCACTTCTTTAGGCCCGCAGGCCGCAGTTTGAGGATGCCTGCTCTAGGACATACAGTGAGCTGACTCAAAGTTCTTCTTTGGGCCCAAACACCTCCCCTCAACAACTTAGAGAGAGATTCATTCTCTCTTGTTATCTAGTATTTATTGAGCTCCTACTTGGGACAAGTTACCGTGCTAAGCATTATGGCATCTGAAAAGGCATCATAAAAATGATCCCTTCCTTAAAGTATTTGTTCAAGAGTATATGTTCTTTTAAATGCTGAGTTTCTAAAATTAAATTCTCAACACCATAAAGGGCATGTTGGTAGAAGCTAAAGCAGCTAGCCTTAGAAGGTACCAGTCTTTCCTCCTGACATTCTTCTCCATGGCAACCTTGGGTAGTGGCCACAGTAAGAAGGTGATCAGTGAGAAGTAAGAAGAGGTGTCCCCCTGGAGCTCTGTGGCCCATCTATGGCCACCTCATCTTTTCTTTAGCCCAATGGAGGCAAAGCCTGAATATTTAATTGTAGTTTAGGAACAGCTAAAAGATGACAAAAGAGAAATTAACCCATACTCTTATTCATAGCACCCCTAAGGTAAAGCCTGAATATTCAATTGTGGTTTATTAAGAGCTAAGAGATAGCAAGAGAAATAAACCCATACTCACACATACACATTCACACACACAAACCACGGCCCAAGGTGACGCGGCCTTCAGCCGGCGATGGGAAGAATGGTTATGATTATAGTCTTCAAGGTCAGCTGGAAATGAGTTCAAATCCCAGCTTTCCTATGTATCTGTGTAGATTTAAACTGTTAATATCCGTAATCCCTCAGAACAATTACATTAATAATGTAATTATTAATCACCCTCCTCATTGGTGATTTTTTTTTTCCAAAATTAAAAGAAATAACACATATTTGGCATACTGCAGAGCATAAGATCATGATAAATAGTGTTTATGTTATCCTCATAACAATGGTCCTCTAAAGGCATAAAAGATAGCAAGGCCCAAAGGAAGCGAGGTCCTCCCTCTGCTCACCTCGAGACTGCTGTCTCAACTTTCATTTTCTGTCTCAGGACCTGCCACAGTCTAATTACTTAGCACCCAGAAAACCCACTCCCATCAGAAAAGACTGTGCACATTTAGCAACAATCCTACTTAAGCACAAACAGAATAATTCACTCAATAAAATACACTAAATACACAATTCTTCATGACACATAAGTACATTGAGTGCATATAATTTAGTGACAAATCTATGCAGGGCTAAACAATTGAGATAGTTCAAGCTGTCACATGATTAAATAGCAAACCCAAATGTACAGACCAGGTGTTTTTTTTTTTTTTGTTTGTTTGTTTTTTGGGTTTTTTTTTTTTCTTTTGTAGAGACAGAGTCTTACTTTGTCACCCTCAGTAGAGTGCTGTGGCATCACACAGCTCACAGCAACCTCCAACTCCTGGGCTCAGGAAATTCTCCTGCCTCAGCCTCCCAAGTAGCTGGAACTACAGGCGCCCACCACAATACCCGGCTATTTTTTGTTGCAGTTTGGCTGGGGCCAGGTCTGAACCCTCCACCCTTGGTACATGGGCCTGGCACCCTACCCACTGAGCCATAGGCGCCGCCCTCAGACCATTTTTGAGAGAGAGAAAAAATAGGAAAAGAGAGAGGGAAAAAGGGAGAGAGAACAGAGCGTGGTAAATCTTGGGCTTTTAAAAAAGGCTTCCTGATCAAATAAATTTCAGAAACTTTGGTTTAGAAAGGATGAAATTTAGGATTGTAAGACTTCTCATAATCTGTAATAAGCTAATGAGTACCACGGACCTCAAATAGTAAGTATGTAATTTGTAAAATTTCCCTGATTGATGTATTCTGGACTTTTTCAGACATACCTTACTGTATTTTGTTTTGTGTGCATGTATGTTTTGTGGAAGAGATATTTTATGAATTAATGTTCTTTGGAATATTTGGAGAAATACTGGTACATTTTAGTAAGTATTATTCCAGAAGTCACTTAGCTCTATCCTCTGGAAAAGAGGTTTTAACTCTTTGAAAAAATGGTTACAATAGAGCATCCAACGAAGGGTTTCAGAGAAAAAAATAAATTGATATATAGCACTTAAAAAACATCTTTACTTACTCAGTTATATACTTCCATTTTTATTCACTCATAATTTTAATATCCACAAGAGATTTGAAGTGGCTCCCAGATGTATGTTTACCCCTCACAATCACATATGTATCACTTCAAAGTAGTCCTTTATGTTGATGATGCATTGTGATTTACGAAGTCTCCTTGGGCAGGGTTCTCAGAATGCAGTGTGCTTAAGAACGATGGGGAATGGACTAGGTGGTGAAGTCTTGTCAGTGACATTGATTTCAGCCTGCAGTCAGATTCCTGGACTTGTAGCAAACATCTCAAATCCTTCATACAGGTACTGCTAAGACCACGCTTTTTTAAATGTTACTTTAGCTTAATGTTATTTAGAAAAGATATCTTAATCCTAACATTTGTTTTCTTATCACAGTCTAAGAACACAGATATTTCACTGAAAAGATAGAGAATGGATTGATAGATTGATAAAGATATCAAATGTGCATAGAGTCTGTATTGTAGACAGATAGATGAGGAATAAATTGGGAGAAGGGGGGGGGGGTGATAGAGAGATCCCAAGGGTACAGACGTAAGTTATGAATAAGGATAATTTAGACCAAGGATTTTTAGTTCTTTGCTGGGATTGTCTATCCCAGAAAGGAGATAACTCAAGCTTCTAACTTATTTCAAATTTCAAAAAAGAAAAGGAGGAATGGGAGGGAAAAAGAGGGGGAAAAAGAGAGGATAGGAAGGAGGAAGAGAACAGAGTTAGTAGATTAAATATTTCCTTTTCATTAGGACCATTTAAAAGGAAGAATTTACCTTACATAATTATGATTAATGACAATAAATAACTTGATTTAGAGCCACTGAGCCCGTGGAAGGCAATAATGACAGCACATAGAATTATGGAAGCTTTGGTGTAGTTGTCCTCAGTGGTCAACTCTTCCCCACCTTATTGTCCAAACCAGGAATCTAGGTGCTGTGACATGCCGAAGGTTGTAGATGCAGTTGATGGCAGTGATGCTGTCTTTCATTGTGATTGTTGTGCCCTGCCCAAAAGGTGCACAGCAGGCTTAGAGGAAAGATGGCAGGAAAAGAATATATTAGTAACAGAGCCTGGTATCAGGGGTTGACCACATTTCTGTGGCAGGCCCTGCAGCGATGACAACAGCCTAAGTCATAAGGTGGAAAGAGCAGGTGAAATGTAAGGGTCCTTCGAAGGGTGGAGCCCAGCAAAAAGATTCATTCAGGGTAAACAAGGTTTAGATTAATAATCTATGATCTTTTGGAAAATAGCATTAATATAACTATTTTTAAATATAGTATATTAACCAGTAGATAACAAAACAGAAATAAACACTTTGAAAACAACAGGGCACAAGATGGTGTGGCTTGCAGGGTCTTTGGGGGCAGCAGAGCCTGCCTGTGTGAATCAGAACCACAGCTGTCAATTCCAGCCTGTCCCAGCTCCATCCCAACCTCCCCTAATGATTACCTACCATCTGTGTCCTCAGCCACACCCATCTGGGCACCAATGACTGACTCAGCCCAGCAGAATTAGAAGCTGTGTCCCTGCCCTCTTCTAAGTAGGGTCTGGAAAGTATCCAGAGCTGTCTTCAGTCATAGAGCCTGGAGGTCAACAAAATCCTCTGTGCCAGGAAGAATATTGCATTTCAAGTTCCCTGACTAGCCCGCATGTCACAGCCAGCTTGTTTAACCGACCCTTCAGTTCAAGTTTGCAGTGTATGATCTCCCTTCTTGCAAGCCTCTTTCTCATGGTGAGAAAACAGGAAACTGTTTCTGAATACCAGTCAACCAAGTGGGGAGCTGGACCTCTCACACCTGGTTGGAGAGGGCAGGAAAATGAGGGAGGATGAGAGGATTTTAATCCCTGAAGAGAGGAAGAGAGCAAGGGGCAGCCAGTGCATTTGGAACTTAGTCAAGCAAGGGGCAGGCAGTGCATTTGGAAAGGCAGGGGCCCAGCTGCAGTGAAGATCTGGAACATAAAAATCCATGCTACAAAAAACTGAAAATTGGAAAATCACAGGTGAAGACTGCTGGGAAGGCCCCAGTTGAGTGACTGGAAGACATGGATACCCAAGTGATTTATCTAGATATGGCAGACACCAGGCTCAGGTCTATGGTGATGAAGCTTTCATTAAACTTGAAGCTGAGGGCAGGGTCAGATGGGCAGCAGGCATGGCTGTATCCAGGGGATGGAGATCCCAGGTACCCTTGAAAAAACCTGCAGAGGCTGGGGCTGACTTCCATTTGTGATGTTAAAACAGTAACACTTTTATAAATTATTCTTTGAATGTTGACATGTTTTTACTACCTCTTTTGGCACATCTATTTTTTCACTGCTCTTTCAGTGTGATGACTAATGCGCATAATGGTTAGAGGAAAAATATAAAACTATGTAATTCTGGGTTCATTTTTATTGCTCCCTGGATATTTTTTGAACTTTGATGTGATAAGATCATCAATCACTGGCACAGACTTGCCAGACTTCCTATTGCCAGAAATGGAGTTAAGCCCTTGCTGGAGAAGACTAGCTCTGGCCTACTCTGCCCCCGCCCATTCCCCAATGGTTCTAACCTTCTTCTTTTTCTATACCCTTCTTCTTTGGCATCTCTTTCTTCCTCAGTCCTCAAGAGTTCCTTTTTGCACCCCTTCTCCTTTTACTTGGTACAGATTCATTGCACCCTGTCTGCTGATGACCTCAAAGACCATCTCTTTGTATGACTTCAAGATTCTATGGACTAATTTGACAGTCCTGCCATCAGAATGGTTTACTCACTAAAGCACAAAGAAAGTAAGTCTAGTCCTTTTTCCAAGTTCACATCTCTATGTACTTAGAAACCTCGTGCCCCTGATGAGCTACTTCCACCCCGAATTCCCCAATACTCTCTCTCTCAAAGCGTGACTCTTTCCATTAATCCCCCCATGTGTTTACTGGTGTCATGTTCATTTGAGTCTCTTGCTTTGGCTTGTTGTGATGACCTCTCGTTCCTCTCCCCAAATTGAGCACCTCAAATGTATAACATGAATTTGTCTCAAGTATGATTCACTACTGAGCCTAAGATTGAGCATCTTCAGCAAGGCTGTTTGGGGTACAAGGTTGGGAGACTGTTGAGTGACCTAATCACCAAAGAGAGAACCTTTGTCTCTCTACAAAGTCACAGTCTTAGTGCAGAGACCCTAGTCTCAGCCCCCATGCCAGACTTAGGGATCTCCCCCAATGAACCACATAGTCTCAATGAACTTGCAGGAAATGTCCACTGACCCCATTTATCTAGGCAGGGATTAACTGAAGAAACTCCTCTTTAAGATATTCATAAACAAAAAAATTCTCCAAGGACCCCCTAGAGCATTTCTTAATTGAGCACTCGTCAAGACAACAGCAGGGAATAAATGTCTTTCAAAAGTATTTCTTATATTAAAAAAAAAAAAAAAAAAAACACTGCTTATCAGAACTTTCAGGTTCTATATGTTTCCCTCAAACAGAATTATGGTTGATGGAAACCAAATTTCAGAAGTAAGAGACCTTGTTTTTTACTAGTCTCACGTACTGTATTAAAGTTCCTCCTACCCACCCACCCACCCACCCATCCACATCTCAACCCATCCCCAGTATAAGTTGTTTGGGAAAATTCATGAGAAGACTTATAACCCAGAACCATGACCTGAATTCACAACCTGGACTCACCTACTCCCAAAGCACCAGGGCCCAGGTCTGTGCTTGCTTTTAGCCAACATTATGGCTGTGTGTGTGTGTGTGTGTGTGTGTGTGTGTGTGTGTGTGAGAGTGGGTGTGTGTGTAATGGTCCTGCTTTGAAAATATTTACTGTATAGTAGAAATTCAGGAGCTGACATTTACCAAAGTATCAAATATTTGCAAGTTACTGTGCTAGGTTCTTCACATCCATTAGAGCACTTAATCTTTATAGCTTTTTCATAAAATAAATACTATTTCCACTTTAGTAAAAAAATGTGAGGCAGAGAAATGATAAATAATTGGCATTAGCACTTAGCAAGTGTCAAAGCCTGGGTTCAAATCTATGTTTGCCGGCTCCAAGGACCATGAATTTTTCTGTTTCTTTCCCACCACCACTTCCCATCTCTCCCATCCCCGCCTCTGTTACCACTACTCATCAATCCTTCAGCCTCCCGAGACGGATAACCCATCAATCCTACACCTTTTCTCCGCCCCACCCCCTCACATCCTTCCTCCCCCTCTCATCGGCTTTGAATCCATGGTCCGTCACCATAGGCACTCCTTGGCACACACCTTTGGTTCCATTGTGGTTTCCTCCCTTTGTGTGCTCATTTGGTAAAACCATAACCCTGATCAAGACCCGCGTTCTACCTCCTGTGTCTGCTCCCTCCCACCTGCTCATGGCTGCGAAGAAACACACAACCAAGAGGACAGGTCTGTGTCTCTTTGAGACAGGTGAGTCTCAAACTTCAGATCAGCCCTTAAGGGTGGACACTGCATACTGCACCAAGTGTTTAAACAACTGATTATAATATAAAATGAACAAATAAGCTCTGTAACTTCCCGAGTGCTTCCCTGGGTGGAACCTATCTTATGCATATATGATAAAACTTTGGCTGAAATTCTATTAGTCAGTGAAGGTTACTAATCCTACCTTGCTCATTCCTTGTTCTTCCTAGAGAAACTCAAGTGACTGTTATATGCACAGAAGTGTGGACTGTGTCTAGGCCAACAGTGATGCCTGCAAGTGTCAGCAGAGATAGCAGACTGGCTACCTCCAAGTCTCCTCAGCAATAATATTTTCTACCTTCAGCATTACAAGTTCAAGAACTTGAATTTTTAGGGTACCAAGAGTGAATACAACTCTCAGTATAAATTCACAGTAATCAAACAGGCAAACAGATGTATGAGACCGGAGTGCAGCTAAAAATAGGCCTATCACAAAGTCCCCAGTATTTGAATCAGCATAACCAGTACTCTTTAAAAAAGAAAGGAAGCCAAATCATAGAGAGAACATTGATTGAGGAGCTTGTAATTAGAGGAAAAGTTCACCAATTGAGTTGCTCATAGAATTAGGCTAAGGTGTCCAGTGCCACCATATGAAAGACTTGCCGCTGGTACCAAATTCTGAATGTCCCTTGGCCCCCACACCCCATCTTTGGCTTGAGTCAGTGCTTGTCACCACTGGCCTCTGTGATCTCCTGCCCCTCCATCTATAACATTGAAAATATCTTTAACAACATGAATTCATTCTAATTACAGTTATACCTGACAGACCTGAAAACCATTCTGTCTGTTGAAGATAGCTTGCCAAAATTCTGATTTCTCCTTCATTGGTCTCATAGGTAAATTATCAAAGTTTAATTGTATTCCACTTATTTGCAAGTTCTCAGACAATCCCTTTCTGTAGCCTCCACGTCAGTGGAGGATTTCAGAATAAGTAAGAAGAAAGTGATACTTGAGTTCTATTTTGGGAGATGAGAAAAACCAGGCAGATGCTTAGAGAACGTCGTCTTCCTTCTTCACCTATCCACAGGACTAGTGTATCCTGATACACGCCAGAAAACTGATTTGAAAGGAGAATTCGATTAATGGTAGCAAAGGCCCACGTGTCTCTGATAACTTTTTTAAAGCGTTATCATTACATTGAAATGCTACTATTTAATCTGTGTCATCCCTGAGCCCCATAAAATCTATAACAACAAGGACATTATTTTACATGATATTGTCTTTTTGGTTAAAAGCAATCTAAACCCATTTTCATCATCAAGACCGTTTGTGATACAGGTATTCATTTCACTGCAGTGTAAAAAGCAAGATATCAAAGAGATTGTTTTCTCTGCTTTGTCTTTTGTGTACCCTCAATTTATTTTCTTTGAAATCCGGTCAAAAAGAACATAGCTTACTGCCTCCAAACTCATTATTAGCACAATAAGATAATTTTCACAGAATGCAATGACGATGGATGGAATTCAAACTACTGATGTCTATATTAAGACGATATTTTCAACAAAAAGTCTTTTTTTGTAATTAATTACAGAATACCAGTTAATTCCTCTGAGCATTTAGATTTTTGAACATAAGTAATTAACTCCTCTGACCCTCCCCCATCTATTTTTAACACTGTGAACTGCTGTCACTAACGTCAAGTGAGATGTGCTTTCTCTACTCACCACACACAGAGGAAATCTCTGCTGCAGCACTCTAACTTCTACATGCACATGTGTGTCATCTGCTGAGACCCCCTCTCCTTGGAGGCTCTCTGCACACACACTTGGATTTCTGATAGAAATGCCATGACGGTGATCTTCGCCATCTGTCCAGCATTTGGGGGGAGGGGGAGGCATCACAGGCAGGTGCTGGAAGAAGTAGAGTGTCCCCCATGGTAGGTCGGTGCTATTTTTTTTCCCACCCACCACGCCAGTCAGCTGGCAGGGGGCCACTTTCAGTGTTCTCAGAAGCTGACGGTGGTTCCCCTGTATTTTAAAAAGGCAAACGCTGCCATATTCAACCTAATCATTACTTACTTAGAGAACTGAGCTCTCTGCTTTTTATGGCTCAGGAGTAAGCCAAGGCAACATTCTAAATGCTTCAGCTTTTCTTTTCCAAGAGACAGAAAAAGTAGTGCAGAAAATGGGCTGTCTTCAAGGGGAGCCACCCACCTTCTGACGCTCCGAGTACAAGAAGGTGCTATTTCTATTTCATCCTGGATCTCCCAGGCAGAATTTGATCAAACCCTAGTACCAGGTGGCCCTCTCACGAATGTGTGGAAAAGTACACAGTTGTCACCCATTTAAAGCAGCATGCATCCACTTATATAGCAGATGCAGATCTGAAATTTTTTTATTTCTTCTGCTATCTATGACCAGAGTGATGTTGAAATGTAGGTGTTTAGAGAAGGCAGGCCTGAGCATCATGTCGTAGCAGGTGGATTGGGGCGCTGGTGCTGAAGAGGACCTGAGAAAGAGGTTTCTAGAACCAAATAAGGAAGTTCCAAAGGGAGGTAAATGAAAGTCAAAAACAGCCCCTCAACTGGGAAGAAGTGTCTGGGGAAAAGTCACTGAAACTGGCCTTTGCCATGTCATCATTTTATTTTATTTTTAGTGATACTTTCATACACAGTTCCTATGATTTTTAAATTTCTGTTATTAATCATCCATTTTAATTTGGTTTGTTCAAGATAAAGTTGCTGTTCCCTCTTATTTCCAAAACGTAACTGGTTAATTCATGTTTTTGAAAGAGCGTATTAGGTGACTGTTCTTAGTGAAACACTTTGCTATGTGCCACAGTGGATACAAGATTATTAAAAAACAAAATTTATTAATGCAAGATCAATGAATCAGTGAAATAGAATACTCAACCAGGAATGAGAAAATAAAACAAGGTTCTTAGGGCAATCATTTGCTGTTTCCTTTTTTTTTTTTTTTTTAAGTATACAATAGCTCAGGGGGTTTGGGGGTTTTTTTGAATGATATGTGTATTTAATATGAGGGTACAAATTGGAGTACTATTCAGCTATAAGAAAAGTTGAAATCCATACATCTTTTATGTTTACTTGCATGGAGTTGAAACACTTAGTTGAAACATTTAGTTGAAACACTAAATACTTAGTAAAGTATTTCAAGAATAGAAAAATATATATCCAATGTATTCAATACAAATAATGTAGCCATTTGCTCTTTTCTTTCTTTTTTCTTTCTTTTTTTAGACAGAGTCTCACTATGTCACCCTGGGTAGAATGCTGTGGTGTCACAGCTCACGACAACCTCCAACTCTTGGGCTTAAGCGATTCTCTTGCCTCAGCCTCCCAAGTAACTAACTATAGGTGCCTTCCACGGCACCTGGCTATTATTTTATAGCAGTTGACCTTGTTGTTTAGCAGGCCCAGACCAGGTTTGAACCTGCCTGCCTCGGGTGGCCAGTGCCCTAACCACTATACTACAGGCACTGAGCCCATTTGCTGTTTTCAAGCTTTGACTTCTTAATCAATGAGAAAATATGTCAGAAGTCCTCTAAATTTGTTTATAGCATTAATGTTTCCTCATGGGTCTTCTTTTATTATCCCTTACTAGCTTTGCTTTCTTCAGGGACTGTTCCTTTTTCTTCTTCTTCTATGTAATAATTTCTCTCTCTGACTCTATTTTACTTCCCTGGGCAATTTTCCAAGACTTCAGTTTCCACATAGGGACATATAATTCCCAAATCTCGACAGATAGATAGATAGTAGGTAGATCGACTGACTGTCTTTTTATCCTGCTCTCCAAACCTAATATTCAGCTTCTTACTAGATGTCTCCACCTGTATGTATCAAAAATATTGCAAATTTTCACATTCAAAATTAAAGTCCTCCTTCTACTTTTGGATGTATCTCAATAAATAATAATACTGTCCACTCAACTACCAAAGCCAAGAACTGGGAATTCTCCTTATTAGCTTTCAAGCCATCCAACTGGTGTCCTGACCTGTGGGATTCTTCCTTTTATATCTTCATGTCTCCCTCCAATTCATCTTCCAGGGCCACCAACAGAGTAACCCAAATTCCAACTGTATTAATCCATTCCTTTTATAAATTTAGAACATTTAACCACAAGTTTGTTGCTGCTGGCACCTTTTTAAAACCCATGGGAGGTTCCTCATCACCTAGGAGTGCTTCTCAATCTGGAATACACATTCCTCAGGAACCTGGCGATGTGCCAGGATAATAGAAAACCCGAGATAACATCTTTGAAATTCAATTTTACCTGATGGCAAGAAATTGAAAAGGTTATAGAATCCACAAAAAGATTCTACAAATTAGCTTTTCACTTGTGGCGGCCCACTTTAGGTTATATGCCCCCAAATCCTGCGAAAGACAGAATATTCTTCTTTTCTCTTTGGAGTTCTTAGGCAAAATGCTTGAGAGGGACTGTGAATATAGAATAAATCTAAGACTACTGAGGACAGCGTTTGCAATTCTACATTATCTGGTCAAAACCTCTGACTTCAACTGCCTCACCCTCTTCCCCTGCTCCCTTCCCACCCAGGTCTCTGATCATGGCCACATTACCTTTATCTCAACATACTGGATTGTTTGGTGCACAAAGGTGTGACTTAGCAAAGGAGATAGAATAGGAGAGGGAGGGCAGGGAGTAACTTGTGATGATTTAAGCTTATTAAATGGTTGGAAATAGGAAGACATAAGTTTGGAAAGAGGTTCAAAAGAATGAGGCTAGCTCTTGAAAAAAGATGGTCTGCCACAATAAGACTTAATCCCGTTGGCAACTGAATCTTTTACATAGAGAAAGGACAGCATATTTATAAATAAAAGCTCGAGGCTACATTGTGACACATCTGGTGATATATATGTGATCTATGAGCCAAAGACTGGGGCAAAGACGCCAGGCAGTGGTCCAGGTGAAAGATGAAATTTTTAACAATCAGCCAGGTGCAGTGGCTCATGCCTGTAATCCTAGCATTTGGGAAAGCTGAGGCAGGTGGATTGCTTGAGCTCAAGAGTTTGAGACCAGCCTGAGCAAGATCAAGACCCAGTCTCTACTAAAAGTAGGAAAACCAGCTGGGTGTCATGGTGGGTGCCTATAGTCCCAGCTATTCGGGAGGCTGAGGCAGGACGATCACTTGAGCCCAGGAGGTTGCTGTGAGCTATGATGATGCCATGGCACTCAACTCTGTTTCAAAAAAAAAAAAAGAAAGAAAGAAATTCTTAACAATCACTGAAAAGTCGACCGTGGGAATATAGGTAACACTTTTCACTTAAGAGATTTGAGGTTAAAAACAAAAAATCCAACCACAGCAGGAACTGTGATAATGATTCATTTGGCAAACCTCCTATAGTAGATGTTTCAGATACTCATATTGGTGAAAACACATTCAGTTTTTCTAACCTCAACATAGGTAAGCTAAAACCAAAGAGACAGATCACAACTGTCTTGTGTACATATTGTACACACAATTTCAAACTTGTGTGTCAGTTTCAGGCCTCCTTGGGATCGCATGTTTAGTCTGTTCCTATTGCTTAGAATGCTCTTCTAACCATGGACCCTCCTCTGACTATGGAACCCTTGACTGTATTTCACAACTCAGGCTGTGATATACCACCTTAAAGAAGGTTCTCTCCTTGCTACCCACTGCAGTTGCAGCCGGAGTCTCCATCCCCAAATGCCCAGAAGTGCTGTGCATACACAACCCTGACAGCCTTGCCTTGCTATAATATTAATATAACTATGTTTCCATATTCATCTCCCGCTTTAGACTGAACTCCTTCAGGTACATCAGAGAAAATGCAGGGACATATAAGCTCATTTTAAATTAATGTCTATCTTACAAAATGAAATGTACCTTCTAAAAAATCTAACTATTCAGCCAATCGGTATGTCTCATATGCAGTAATTCCATTAACAAACATCTTGTATTCAAGGGAACATTAAGTGATCATCTTGGATATCTACAATTTTAAGTTTGTAAATTTAGTTCTCCAGCAACACTCTGGTAAATTGGGTAGAAGAGTTTTAATCTTCCTACTTTAGAGATTCAGTACCTAAAAATCAAAGCAGATATGTGGGGATCCAAATTCTGCTGCAGAACCTCTATGAAGATGCTTACATATATCTGATTAGGAATTGAAATTTTAAACAAAATGCCAGTACAATAATATTTAAGGAGCCAAAGACAAGTTTGCATGGCTTTTTTAATCTGTGTTCACAGGTGGGTCTTACATGCTTCTAAGGAATAACCTACTTCTCATAAAAGGAAAGCTTTTGCTCAATTATAAAAAGCAAGTGTAAATAGAAATGAACCATCATCAACACATGAAGACCTTACCTCATTTTCCTGTACTATCTCAGATATAGCTATAGATAAATATGAGAGACAGGGCGGGCGGGAGGGAGGCAGACCATTCACAGTGACAGACAACTATGTTTTAGTCCAATATGTTTTCTATTTTTCTCTTTGTTTTCTTCCCTGCCTTTTGTAATGAGCAAACTGAGATATTAATCTCTTCAAGTCACAAAGCTTTGTCATAACAACTAAACATTTAAAATAAACATACGGGGAGTCAGAAAATAAACAGTAACACTTATTAAATACTCGCTATGCAGAATAACTGAGATGAATTCTTTACATGTGTTATATCATTTAAAATAACCAATATTTTCTGGGTTAGCTTACTAACACCTATTACAAATAGCACCCACTTGTGTTTTATAACATGAGTGTAATGACTTGGTGATTATATCAAGTATCAAAACAAGGGAAATGAAAGTCCAATTTTTACTTTGATCAATATGGTTACAAACAACCTCTATGGCCCTCAAAACTCAGAGATACATTTGCCTTTGGTGAACCCCCTCCCCCCTTCCAGCCCCTACAACCGTCTTGTCAAACACTAGGGAATGGGGGAGGGCACAGTGGCTCATGCTTATAATCTCAGTACTTTGAGAGGCTAAGGGAGGAGGACTGCTTCAGTCCAGGAGTTCAAGACTAGCCTGGGCAACATAGACAAAGACCTCATCTCTACAAAAAATAATTTTTAAAACATTAGCCTTGCACAGTGGTGTACACCTATAGTCCTAGCTACTTAGGAAAGTAAGGCAGGAGGATTGCTTGAGCTCAGAAGTTCAAGGCTATCATGAACTATGATGGCACCACCACATAGCAAAACTCTGTCTCAATAAATAAATGAGTCAATTAAAATTTAAATGGAAAAGATTATAAATCTTTTTAAATGTGTAGTAAATAGCCATTGAATCTATTTTGGCTTCGTACATCTGATTTTATCTTAAACTATATTTTTAATATAAAAAATAAATATAGAGAGATAGAAAGAATACTCAAAAGAGGAATTTGAGAACTTCCCCTAAGTTCTCACCATCACAGACAGCACAAGTAAACCTTTTCATAAACTTTAAATAAAAGCAAAAGCTATTTTTATTGAAATCTAAAACATGAAGCATTGATATAAATCGTGGTCTTGACCAGGGGAAAGAGATATGGGATGGAATCTTTGAATCATTTTTCAAATTACATCAAAGAGTGACAAAACCTGCGGCGCTTAGGGAAGTAAACCTACCAAATGGTCTTCAAATGTTTGTATGACCAAACAAACAAGAAATTTTTCCTTTTTTGCATAGTAACTTTTCCTTTCCTCCAATAGCTTTTCTTATTTCTGGCTTCATTTTGTTAATGTTAAAAGTGTGAACAGCTTTTAAATGTAGCTTCACTCATTCCAGATTGGATATTGCCAGTTCTTGGACATGCACAGTGTGTCCCCCCCCCACATGAATTATGTCATTTGCTGAATCCCATTTAAATGACATAGTTCTTGTCTGTGCTTTACGGATGATGAAAATAAGCTTAAGATAAAAATTAACCTACTTGCTTGAGTTCATACTACTCTTGTAAGTTATAGAGTTTAGATCTGAATTCAGATCTTTCCAATCCTAAAACCTGAATCTTACTGTGTTAGGCTGCTTCTTAGGGGATCACCTGAATATTAATTATAGTGCTTCTTGGGATGTATTTTTATTTGTGGATTATATTTAATATAGAAATATTTTTTCATATATGTTTCTTGAATGTCACTTATTTTTAATAAACTTTATTTTTAAGCAATTTTAGGATAATCAAAAATTAAAAAGAAACTACTGAGAGTTCCCATATACCCTCTCCTCGCCCTAGTCTCCTCTGTTACCAACATCTTTCATCAGTGTGGTACACTGGTTACCATTGATGAAATATTAATAATAGAGACACTCTCATCAGAGTTAAACGGTACATGTGTTGTTGGCTTTATACCAAAGTATGTCACTTTTGTCATGGTTGCTAATGCAAATGGTATTGTGTTTTGTATTTTAAATTCCAATTGTTTATTTCTGGTACATACAAAAGCAAATAATGTTTTTTTAAGACAAAGTCTCGCTCTGTTGCCCCTGGGTAGAGTGCTGTGTCATCATAGCTCACAGCAACCTCAAACTCTTGGGCTCACTATCCTCTTGCCTCACCCTCCCACATTGCCGGGAATAAGGTACCAACCACAATACCTGGCTAGTTTTTCTATTTTTAGTAGGGACAGGGTCTTGCTCTTGCTAAGGCTGGTCTTGACCCCTGAGCTCAAGCAACCCACCTGCCTCAGCTTCCCCAAGTGCTTGCTAGGATTACAGGCGTGAGCCCATGTACCTGGCTAATTTTTGTATATTAATCTTATATTCTGCAACCTTGCCACATTACTTATTAGGATGACAATTGTTAATATTATAATGTATCCTTATCATGTGGTGATCTGAGAATCACCCATAAAGTGGTAAGTTGCTTACAAAAGACCCTCTGCTCTTCGATTCTAAAAAATATATTCTAAATTTGAGGATAAAATTATTTTATTCATATGTATTCATACAGAATACTTAGCCAGTTGAATGATTTCTATATACATTTCATAAGTTATTTTTAATTGAAAATTATTGTTTTTTCCTAACTACAATGTAAAATTAGAAATAAAGGAATTGTACTTAATCATTACAGATGATGAATCTATATGGGTAAACATGCTTCTTGAAGAACTGGTAACAATAATGCCTTTTCCCACTGCTAACAAAATACATAGTTCTTTACCAAGGCCCTCTCATGTTCTTCTTGCCATCAACATGCGATACAGTCTTCTGCAGGAGGCATTTGTCCACAACCACAGGGGAGCTTTTCAGGCACGTAGTAGATGGAGCAGGTCAGGCTGTCAGGCCATGGGATCAGAATGATCAGAACAGCCCTGATCAGGCCATGGTGTCTTGTGTAAAAAGGTCTTTTCCCCCTGATGGTTATAACTATTCATGTAAAACCTGTGTATACCAAAGGAAGAGCTTCCTCAAAGCGTGAGTCTGTGATTTGTTCTTTACTTGTTTTGTTTGAGTGACCCTTGTCCATAAGCCAGGTTCACAGTGGTCCTGACAAGAACTGTGGAGTCACAGCTTCCTCATGCTAAGCAGAGGTGCCCCATTGTCTTTGACAATAACCTTGGTGAGACTGTGTGCTGTGTCTTTTAGATCTCCTGGAAAAAGGAACTGATTCTAATCTAATTGTTGTCAGCCTACATGGGATGCCACAAATAAAAAGTTCTCATATCCTACAACGAATCCCCATGGCTTTTTAAAAGCGCTTGAAACAGCATATAAATTTACTTCTGTACATTTAGGTTCAATTCTCAGAGCTTAAAAAAACCTCAAACTTTTTTTTTTTTTTTTTAAAGTTGCACCAATTTTGCTCAGTTTTAGCCAAGTAAACCCACTCTGTCAATTACAAATGGGATTGTTTTAAGCTTATATAAGAAAAATAAAAACCTAATATGAAAAAGTAAAAAAAAAAAAAAAACCCTCAAACTTAGGACACTCTGTGTGGAATGTAAAACAAATTTCTCAAAAATATTTATTGATCATCTTTTAGATTTGGAGAAGTATTTAGAAGTGTGGGAGCTTGAATAAGAACATGACATTAACAAGACAGTTTCTTATAATCTAGTTCAAGAAACAGGGCAAACATATAACAGAATAAACTCTTACAATCAATTTTACATAGCAGAAACTAAGACTGTCAAATGAATGCATAATAGTGACAAAGAATCATGAATGTCTTTTGACTACAATTATAAATTTGAAAATAGAAAAGCTATTCAGAAATGCATTTCAATACCATGTTGCTTTCCCATACACTTTGGAAAGTCAGAAATTTATTGTTGTTGCATTCTTACTAGTCTGATTCTCTAGGAAGCACATAATGAAATTAACTCTGATCTCTGCTCCTCCCACACTGCCCCACAGCCTCTTCCTCTGTTAGCAAGAGTCTGAAGGAAGATTGTTTACAAGGGAAGGTAAATTAATTTATGTTATTCTCAGATCTTGTTATACCATGAATTCATCTAGTAAACACAGATTCTGGAATTTTAACTTCAATATGTTATATTATCAATTCAGACCAAAAAAATTAAATTTCCTTGAATATCTGATTTTAACAAGTTAGTTGCTTTCTGCCAATTTCTCTCCAGAGTACCCAGACCAAATGTAATGATGAAAACAAATAAGAAGATCAGATTTCCTAGACTGTTACCCATATTCATTTCTAGATTTTAAATTTTGGTTGAGACTATTTGCAAGCATATAATAATAATTCCTGTGTCCAAGACTCTGTATTGAATGATAAATACTTTGAAGGAGCCGTGAAGGAAAGAGACCTCTAGTTAAGAGCATCCACACAGGCTGCCAACCTTCCACATCCACTTGAAGCTTTCCTATAATGTTGAATTTTGGCCTTCCCAGGTGATATTTACAAAGACAACATAGACTGTGAAGTCTCGGATAGACTGGCCTAGATATTCCCAAACTTTGTGTGTGAAATACGGCATAACAGAAAATGCCAACTATTTGGAGAAAGAAGGGAGAATTCAAGCACCAGCCCCCAATCTCACTGACATTGCAACCGGGAATATATATTTATATCCCTTAACCTCTGTGGGTCTCAGTTCATACATCTGCCCCACCTCTCTAGATGATTGTTTCTTTATCAAATAAAATATGTGAAATTAAGAACAAAACAAGGCATTGTTAAGATATTCAAGAGGTTAAGAGAGTATGTGGCAAATGATTGGCATATTTCTTCCTCTTCTGCCTTCTCAATGTTAATCACTCGGCAAAATATTTACTGAGTTCCTGCTAAATTCCAATGATAAGCCAGAGAGACACAGAGGAAAATGACTGGTCCCTGAACTGGAGCAGCAACAAAAGGGACATGATCTGACATTGGCTGTTCTGTCAAGCACACATGATAGGCAGATAAAGATAGAAGCAGAGATACCTGGTTTAAAGACTACGGTATCATTTCAGGCAAGAAACGATAGCAGCTTAGATAAGGGCAGTAGCAGCGAAAGTGGTGAGAATAAACCAAGATGAAGACTGATGCCTGAGCCTTGGATTTAACATAACAAAAAGAGAATCAAATTTATGACCCGGTAGCACAGGCACAGTTTAATGAAAGCTAGGCAATCCACAGAGGGTTACTCATAAGGGAATTAAAATCCACAAGTCATATTGAAAAGATTTGGGAGACTAACAGCGGACGGAAGAACATGAAGGGAAAAACACCAGGTGTAGAGAGGCCTGCTTCTGGAGCAATGGATAAGCACTTGACATTCATGAGACTATGTGGTTGGACTGACGGTGGTGTGGTACCTCAGAATAGAACTCTTCTCAGGCATGTGAGCAGAAAATCACCTGTCTCCACAATCGCTCAATTCTATGCAAAATCAGCTGTTACCCATTTGGCAGGGAAACTTAGATAAACATCATGGAACTGAAGAGGTATGAACTGGAGCAGGAGCATCCTAGCCCTTAAAAAGAGTTTTTTGCCAATTAATTGATGAGGGGATAGAGTATGCACAGTTATACCTGTTGCACAATGAAACCTGTTCCTTAATGGGTACCTGCTCTGTGTGTGCTGTATTTAATATTCTCAATAAAAGCTTAAAGACAGATGTTATCATCCCATTCTAATGTGAAAAGTACAGCTCAGAGAAATTAACTAATGTGCCCATCTTCAGTAAATGACCAAACTAGGGTTTGAATCTCTCCCTCTTTCCATCATGCTTTGAAGGGCCAGGGAAGCATGTCTCATTTTTAAAAATGAAGAGCTGAGATTCGTTGCAAACACAACATTGGGAACACCGGCAAGACAGGACTAAAATAATCTATATAAGAAACAGAACTGAATCAGGGTCAGCTGTGGTTTTCAGCCTTCCAAACCAATCCTTGTAGCTTCCTCAAGTTCAGCGATTGGTGCTTAGCGGCTCTTAGGCTGACTCCAGGGACTTAGGAAAGCATTGCAAAGTAAGTTTCCTTTCAATTTTTACAACCTAAAGGAAGTAGTTGTTATTCTAGATGACTTTCTAAGTGTTAGCACAAGTGAATAATTTTCTTTAATTAAAACTATCATCATAAACTCTTACCTGTTCCAAATCCTCACCCTTTTGAGCCTGACAGGAATAAAAATTGTCGTTACTGTGCACCCCCTTACCAGTTCTTCTTTCCTTTTTATGAACAGCTGTGCACACCATGGGGCTGACGAAAGCATAGAATCGTTGCTAAGTACAGGTAGGACTTGTGAGCTCTGAATGTTCAAAACTGCAAATAATGAATCCAGGAATCTAAAGGCTCTGGGTTTTGTTTTGGTGGTGGTGGTAGTGGGGGTATGTGTGTGTGGGGGGGGGGGAGTTGTGCGTGCGTGCGTGCACGCGTGTGTGTGTGTGTGTGTGTGTGTGTGTGTGTGAATGTTTGGCCAAGATTTCACTCTTGCAAAAGGAGTTCTTCAAAATATTCAGGAACAAGTTGCTTCTTATAAATGTTTACCTTGCTTCAAGCTCTTTTCCTAAAGATGATCCTTCTTAGAATTTTAATTAGGTGATATAACTTCAATGATGATCTGTAAGAATTCAAGAAAGCAGAGATACGGCAACATAATTATTTTTGCTCAATACATAATACCATCCCAACTAGCAACTCTAAACTAGCCATGTTTCCTTGTTTTACTTTTTAAGATAATCTGCATCATTGCATGTTTGAGCCTGCAAATTCCTAGAGCATAAAGATCCACTGTATTTAACTTTCACTGCATTTACTGAGAGTTCATAATATTTGATGATAAAAATTCAAATGTTATGTGTATAAGAATTATTACCTGAGTATGGAACACCACTATTTGGTTTCCTTCATTTTTTTATTTTGTCAATTTGGTCTTCCATGAAAATTGATGAAGGACTATTTTTTTTTAATTGTGCAGATATTCAAATGGCTGATATTTCTGGTTTGTTTTTTTTTCCTTTTATTAAGTCATATACACATAGATCATGAATACATTTATGTTTTTGTGGGGGCACAATGTGTTGATTTTTGTCTGTGTGCAATTTGGAATGGTTACATCAAACTAATTAATATAGCTTTCACTTCACTTAATTATTGTGTTAAGACATTTATGTTCTATACTTGGTAGATTTGATTTATACTCTCACAATACGCTTCATAGGTGTGGTCCCACCATATACCCTCCCTCTATTGACCCTGCATCGTCCCCTCCCATCCCCCTCTACATCTCTCCTTGATGAAGGATTATTATTTTATCTTTGCATTGGGTGAAAAGATACTAATGGGCATAAATAAGCTGATGCCAAGAAATCTGTATCTCAGTCACTATGTATCCTGATTTAGGGGGCAGTTTTAATTGCAAATACTCTGTACCTTTGTTTCCATTTAAGTCAAATCAGACTGTCATAATATAAATACTAATTTTGAATCCAGAAAATATCATATCATAGTATGAGTAAAAAGAGTCACAGATTTGGAAATAGACAAGTTAAATTCTTATGTAAGCTGTGCTACTGATTTTTATATGACCTTGCAAAGGAGACTTAATATTTCCTTCCTCATGAAGTGACCTCAAAATTCCATTCTATCCTAAAACCTTATGGATATGTAATATTTTTATTAGAAGATAGCATATAAATATTATTTCAAAGATTAAAAAATTATAACCTATTATTTTAGAATAAAGAATTATAACCTACCATTTTAGAATAAAACATGTCCAGCTTTTACTGGTTTTTAAAATCTATATTATTTTCCTTCCAGTCTAATGTATGACTCTTTTCCAAGTCTTAAATTGTTTCCACTATATACTATGATTTCGGAATTTTCAACATAAGGTACACAAAGTATGACAAAATACTCCACAGCAATAGGAAAGAGAGAGTATTCTTCAGACGTGGACAGTTGTGAAGCTCATCCAAGTAGACAGGTAAAATAAACTCAGGGAGAAGAAAACTGACATTTAAAATTGGTAGCAATACAAGTATTTTTGCAGAAATAACATCTTATACTTCCACAGCAATCTGTCTCTTTTTCTTTCTTCCAAACACAAGAAAAGGCGTTTCAAGGTACTGATTAACTTCCACATAACTGATCTTTGGTTCTGTCTAAGGTCCGTAAAAATTGACTAAGTAGCCTTCTATCAAACAGAAATGCTTAAAAACTGAACACATTTGTAAAAGATTATGCTTTCTATTATCCTCAAATATCAGACCAAATCTCATTTGGTGGGACTATATTTGTTCTTTTTCCCAAAGAAGTTGGAAACTCTAAAGGAGTTACTTTCCTAAATATGAAACTGTACATTTATTAGCAGAATAAACTATAAATTTTCATGTTTATCCTCTTCTAATATTTTCCAACCTAGAATGTGAAGGTCAGAGTTCAGGGGGACTGATTCTATAACCCCTGGCATTCTTGTCTGTTGTTAGGCTGGGTGGAGGGAAAGGGGGAAATCTTCAAGGGGAAGTCATTTTGCCTAAAAATAGAAAAACCTCTGCTCAGGGAATCAGAATGACCATACCAAGTGAAAATGAGTTATTACATTGACTTTGTTGAAGAAGCAAATAAATTTGAGGAAGTGTAGATAATTTATTTATAATTATTATGCAATCACTCTGTAAGAGGCACCATGGTTCAATTGGGGGTGACAAAAATGAACAAGACAGCCCCTTTCTGAGAGAATCTATGTGATATTAACTACAAACATACTAATTGAAGACAAAATATGGTTTGATGCTATAGTAGGGGGACAACACTCTGTAGGAATACAGCATGCTGATATTTGAGCTGTCCTTGAGATGAATTGTGACAAGCATGGACATATGGGAAGGTTACTCCAGGCAGAAGGAAGGGACAAAAGTGTCACTGCAGGCCATGAGGAGTGCCAAGGTTGAGAAAAGGCAACTGAGACTGCATGGGAAACAGAGTCAAAGACAGAGTGAAAAAGAAGAGCTTTATATTACATGAAATGGAAAGTGGCTGAAATAATATTTTAGGAAAAAGAGATAGAAACACGATTAGAACAGTACTTAATTTGGACAAATATTCTGAGAGCAACATGCAGAAAGCTTCAGCATGGGGGAGGCTGAAGGCAAGGAGATCTGTTAGGAGACCTTTCAGTGACATCATGGTATACTGGGAAACAAAATGGGTATTATTGTTTCCCAGTCCCTACCAGCCCAGAAGAAGAGTGAGTCATCTAAGTGGCCAGTGTGGTGTCAGGAACACAATTTAGAGGAACGAAAGCTAGGGTTCCTTTCACTGTTTCGGTGGAGAGACAGGTGCAGTTAACAACCAATTATTATGTAGCATCCTGTCAGCCCGATTGATAATGTATGTGCATAGTCATTGTGATGTGCTATGGAAAGAGCATATATGAAAAATAATTCACAATTCATTTTAAAGTATGGTGAAGGTAGGAGATAAAATATTTTCATTGAAGCCTACAGCTTTAATTATGATCTATTTTTGGTGATTACCAACACTCCACCCCTTGTCTTTCTGCCTAGCAGAGATTCATAGTTCACACTGTCTCGTGGACATATACACTGGACATCCCACGAGCTTGTCAAATGGACACATCTGAGATCAAGCTTATCTTCCCCTCTCTACTAACCTACTTTTCCTCCTGTCTTTCAAGATTCACTTCATCTCTCATGGCAAAAAATCCAAAGACATCTTCTATCTCCTTTTCACCCTGGAGCTCTCTGTCAAGCCCACGCACATGCTCTGCCCACTCTTGCTCAGAAACTTCTCTTCAGACTGTGTCCTCTCTGCCTTTCCTGGTTTCAGTCTCCATCACCTCGCATCTGAGCTATTACACTGGTTTTCTATCTGGTCTTAGTGCATCCTTCTCCCTGAGGCTATCCTCTACACAGCATTCACAGCTATCTTGCTTTAACAATCAAATCTATTCCCATCATTCATCTGCTTAAAATTCCACATACCTACCTGGGAAAGCAAAACTCCAACTCCAGGGTAGACCATGAAAGGACAATTTAAATGTGATCATAGCATATCTTCCCAGCATCTATCCCACATGTAGCCAGCTGCGGTCACCTTAAACTTGTCATCACCTTCCATAGATTATCCCTGTAGAAGAGTGTCCTTCCCTGACCATGCCACATGTGAATTCTCTGCCTCAAATGTCCCCCTTTCCTCTCCTAAACATGGACATCTTTTCTTCCTTCAGGACATACATAAAAACTGAGCTCACTTTGGCAGCACATGTACAAGACATGTAGAAAAATCAATTTTGCTTCCCCTAACTCTGCCTGACAAAATTAGTTTCTTCCTGTATCCCAAACATCCATAGAATGCATTATTTCTATGTTTATTTTTTCACTTACTCCCATTTTATTGTCATATGACGTTATGGGCCAGAGCTCTTTCAATAGACGACAAAATTCTCAAGGGTAAACACTGGATTTCACTGACCTTTTTGTCTTCCCCATCTTTAATTAGACTGGTAAATGGCAGGTGTTCAATAAGTGAATGACTGATTATCACTATTGGACACTGTACAAATAAGTCCTTACCCTTTAGAAGTAGTCACATTATAGGCCAAAACTACACACAATACTTCATGGTGAATAGGCAGAAAATAAATCTCGTGGAGATTTAGAGGCTTATCTCAAAGAATGTTTTGAAAGAAAACAAAACTATATCCTTGTTAACATAGCTTTGATAACAAAAAAAAAAAAAAAAAATTAACCAACACCCTTCAGGTAGTGTGAAATCAAAACTCTGGTTGTTAAAGAGAAATTAGGGAAATTAACATTCTTGTCCTGACTATCTTCTTTACAGAGCTGGTAACTGAAGCTCTGGAATAGGATGAGGATATCAAGGGATCGGGTGTAGGGAGAGGAGACGACATACATAATCCATGTTGACTCTCAAGTTCTTTCTGGAGATGGCACAGTTATAACATTTCTGTGTCTGAGCTGTAGGGTTATGTCTTAGCTTTTGCTTAATTCTGTTGTGTTTTGTCATTAATATTCTCTAATTTGTAGGCAATCAAGGAGAAAGCCACTTAGTAGTAAGCATGCTTTCAGCTGATTAAAAGTCCCAATTGTTCTGGGTATCCTGTTCAAATAAACAGCAAATGTGGAGGCCACATCAAAATGCACTACTTTTTCTGTTTTATGCACTTCCCTTTTTCCATTCACTTGAGCAAATAATAATGCAGATTTAGATTAGCTGCCAATTCTTAAAATGATTTTCCCAATGAAGTTAAATTGACATCTTGTTGTTAAAATGACAACAATCTTCGCGTTATATTCAACATATTCTTTAGCATCTTTATGCTACTTATTAGGAACTAGTTATAAAAGGAAAAAAAAAAAAAAAACCCAGAAACTAAACACAACAAAATAGTTCCACTCTCACAGAGTTTTATCATACATTGTGTTAGCAATTATCTAATGGAGATTTTAAAACATCAGTTCCAAGCCATCATTTAAGTACAGTGGGTCTTAAGTATAAAACTAGGGAAGCATTCAAATGGAATGAAGAATATTTCCTCTTTTTTTTAAATGTCCATTATTTAGCATCAATTAATCACAATATATAATATGATAGATTTATGATTTATTGGTTTGCTGACTTGATAGTGTGTTTGTTTTATCCATATAGAAAGTTGACAAAATATGGATCTTATAACTCTCATCATCCTGGATGTGAGAAATCTAGAACCAGGGATTCTAGGAAACATACCCATATTGTCCCTTCCTATAATCCCAGAAGGTAGCCCAGAACTAGCAATCAATTCTTTTTTGAATGAATAAATTGTCAAACTTCCTTATGTTTCTGCAGATAATCAATAAAAATGTTGATTATATTAACCCATCAATCATTGATGAATATTTATTCTGAATTACTAGGAACTGCATGAGTATTTGTGGGAACATAATAGCACACTTACAAAGGATTCTCCATCTTGGGAAAATGGGCAGAGTTACTGGAGAAGATGCCATTTACTAGGGAAATACATAACAGGAGAAGCAGAAGGAAAGGCAGCTAACATTTCAGTTCTTTGTCCCATTAGGTCCTCTTCTAGCAAATGAATGAGTTTGCTAAGAGACAAGACACTGTGGGTTTCACTTTCCCTACTCCACCAATGGCAAATGTGGGAAAGTTAAAACAAGTCAAGTATTTGGCTATGAATAATATAGAATTGGTGACTGATGATCAAACCCACATGGTTATAGAAGCCCTCAAAAGAGTCACACACACACAAGCTAAACCTTATGCTGAAGGATACATGGGTTATAGACGAGATTAAGAAGGAAATCACCAAATTTTTGGAACAAAACAACAATCAAGACATGAACTACCAGAACCTCTGGGATACTGCAAAGGCAGCCCTGAGAGGGAAATTTATAGCACTGCAAGCCTTCTCAAGAAAACAGAAAGAGAGGAAGTTAATAACTTAATGGAACATCTCAAGCAACTGGAGAAAGAAGAACACTTCAACCCCAAACCCAGCACAAGAAAAGAAATAACCAACATCAGAGCAGAATTAAATGAAATTGAAAACAAAAGAATTATAAAACAGATCAATAAATCCAAAAGTTGGTTTTTTGAAAAGATCAATAAAATAGATAAACCTTTGGCCAACCTAACCAGGAAAAAAAAAGTCAAATCTCTAATTTCATCAATCAGAAATGGTAACAATGAAATAACAACAGACCCCATAGAAATTCAAAAAATCCTTAATGAATACTACAAGAAACTCTACTCTCACAAATATGAAAATCTGAAACAAATCAACCAATAGCTGGAAGTACGCCACCTACCAAGACTTAGCCAGAACCAAGTGGAAATGTTGAACAGGCCTATATCAAGTTCTGAAATAGCATCAACTATACAAAAATGTCCCTAAAATGAAAAGCCCAGGACCAGATGGCTTCACGTCAGAATTCTACCAAACCGTTAAAGAAGAACTAGTACCTATACTACTAACTCTATTCCAAAATATAGAAAAAGAAGGAATATGACCCAACACATTCTACGAAGCAAACATCACCTTGATCCCAAAACCAGGGAAAGACCCAACAAGAAAAGAAAATTATAGACCAATATCACTAATGAATATAGATGCTAAAATACTCAATAAGATCCTAACAAACAGAATCCAA
>CAUYPK010074758.1:0-15573 GCA_963574355.1 Loris lydekkerianus
TTATTTATTTTTTTCACCATACACTGGTTTTATATACCATTTGACAAATTTTCATCACACTGGTTAACATAGCCTACCTGGCATTTTCTTAGTTATTGTGTTAAGACATTTATATTCTACATTTACTAAGTTTCACATGTACCTTTGTAAGATGCACCATAGGTGTGGTCCCACCAATCACCCTCCTTCCGCCCATCCTCCTCCCTCCCCTACCCTCCCTTGCCCCTTTCCTCATATTCTTAGGTTATAACTGGGTTATAGCTTTCATATGAAAGCCATAAATTAGTTTCATAGTAGGGCTGAGTACGTTGGATATGTTTTCTTCCATTCTTGAGATACTTTACTAAGAAGAATATGTTCCAGCTCTATCCATGTAAACATGGAAGAGGTAAAGTCTCCATCGTTCTTTAAGGCTGCATAATATTCCATGGTGTACATATACCAATTTATTAATTCATTTGTGGATTGATGGGCACTTGGGCTTCTTCCATGACTTAGAAATTATGAATTTGGCTGCAATAAACATTCTGGTACAAATACCTTTGTTACAATGTGATTTTTGGTCTTCTGGGTATATACCTAGTACAGGAATTGTAGGATACTTTTGCATTTCTAGTGCCTAGCAGTCTCCAGGTACATTAACAAGGTACCCAAGTTACATTTTGATAACTTAGGAATTAGCATATGGGTGCTGTTTCCTCTCTATTTTCTTGAATGAGGAAGAGGTTAATTTTTACTTATTTCAAAACACCTACAACAGTCTTGCCTCTGGAAGCATGCATTTAGTTCTATGCAGCTACATCAGTAGAATATTCAGTGCTTCTTTTTGTGATAATATTTGACATTGAAGATTACATTAAAATTGATGTTGGTATTTGTACAGACATATTTCAATGTTAATCAAACAGTGACAGAGAAAACTATTGCTACAAGTTATGAAATTAAGTAGGTGGGGGAGTGATACAACCATAAGCTATAGCAACTCTAGTTTTTGTTTGCAGGGGAAAATGTAAAACCTGAACTACCGAATCTACTTCCAGTTTATCATCTACTTCTAGAGCCATAAAATATTAATGTGCAAGTCACCTTAAAAATCCTCTATCTGACTTCCAAACAGTGTAAGAATTCCTGCAATATCTATGAAAAATGGCCCTCTACTCAGAATTTTAATTTTTCAAAACAATCTCATCACTTTGCAATAATTAAAAATATCCAAATAGTACTAATAATGACATTAAGAACTATCTTTTATGAAGTTTTAATCTGTACTGAGCATAGTGCTAGTTGTTGACTATTTACTGAGATAAAGCTCTCACAGCAACCATATGAAGTACGTGTTAGTCCCTCTGTTTCACTAAAGGCTAATATAGCCAAGGCAGAGAGAAAGCAACAAAATAAGTCCAAGGCTCACAGCTATCAGTTAGAAGTGATGAGATTTTATATCACTGGTGCAATGACTGCAAAATTTAAAGCCTTTCTTATAATATATCATACAGGTTCTCAAAGAATGTGTTTCCTTATATTTAGTGAAAATGTTTACTTACTTAATTTCATATACTTACTTTAATTTTGTCTTTTAGAGCAGCCTCCAAAAAATCATCCTCCTTTTTCAACCCAGTCCTTTAGAAATTTGAAAATACTTATGCATTCTCTAACACTTTCTTACATGAATTGGAATAGTGCCCTTATAAAAGAGCCTGAGAGTGGTCCCTTGTCCCTCCTGCCATGTGAGTCCACAGCAGAAAGATGGCCATCTAGGAAGAGTACACTCATCAGACACCAAATCTAGCAACACCTTGATGTTGGACTTCTCAGACCCCAGAAATGTGAGAAATAAATTTCTGTTGTTTGTAGGCCAATCTATTTATGATATTTTGATATAACAGCCCTAATAAAGTAAGACAATCTTAGGGATCAAATAATGTCCCCCTCAAATTTTCATATATTAAAGTGCTAACCCCCAATACTGCACAATGTGACCTTATTTGTTGATGAGGTGTTTATGAGTTCTAAAATTAGATTCAGGAACTCATCCTAGAAAGAGTCCTACACACCTCATTGCTGAATATAAATATGGTCACTTTTGAAATACCCTCTTTGGGAAGCTGTGCACCGATGCCAATATCTAGTTTACCCATCAAGACAATTTTGCAACTTTTTCTGGAATGACCATCAGAGCTGTCATCCTACAGCACACAAAAACATGTAACAACAATAATGAACGCTACTCAGCAAAACACTGCTACATGTAGACACTAACACAGCTGCGAGATACTGATATTCCAAGACACTAACACAGCTGTGAGATACTGATATTCCAAGGTTATTAAAGTTCATCAAATTGTACAGTGCTGTCCACGAAAGCGCATGATGGCAAATTCAAGAACCTAATTGTCAGATCACATACAGAGGTAATCAAGTTAAAGTAAAGTTTTTAGGGTATAACTTAGTCCAGCCCAACTGGTACCCTTATGGAAAGGGGAATTTGGATACAGAAACATGTATAGAGGGAAGCTGATGTGAAAATACAGGAATAACAACCCCCAAGGAGAAGGCCTAGAACAGACCCCTCTTCCTTCTCAGGAAGAACCGATGCTGCCAATCCTTTGATTTCAGTTATCTAGTCTCTAAAACTGGGAGTCAATACATTTCTATGATGGAAGCCACTCACTCTGTGGTAGCACTTTGTTACAGCACCATTGGAAAATTTCACAGTGTCTACGGATTCTTCAACTGTCTTTTACAACACTTCGTTATGCATGTGGATTTGCCCACAGGCATTTCAAAGTATCAATGCTCCATAGGAAAGTTGATGCCATGAAGAAACAGATAAATGATGCATAATATGCATCATTATGAAACTTCTGAGATACACAAAAATCAAGAAATGTAAAATCCACATGGATGGAAGCAAACCAAGCCCTCCCAGCAACACACATAAGGTGAGCTATTTGAAACTTGTAATAGTTTCATGCAGAAGGGCCTCTGTGCCCATCGAGCACAGTAACTAAGAAAATGCCAGGAAGGCTATGTTAACCATTGTGATGAAAGTGTGTCAAACAGTCTATGAAGCTAGTGTATAATGCCCCATGATCATATCATGTACACAGCTATGATTTAATAAAAAAAAAAAAAAAGAAAGAAAGAAAGAAACTTGTAATATGTGAACAGAAAGGAAACTGTTGATTGTGTCTCCTGGAAGTGAAATAATGGACCATCAAGACTTCCCTAGTGACCCATGTAGAAGAAAGGGGTGGTTAGTTTAATATTTTTTTCTAGTTACTGTTCCTCAATTAACACAAGTCGCATTGGCTTACAACAGCTAAAACTATTGACTCAGAGTAAGCTTCTGCTTTTCAGACTCAACAAACAATGCTTTGACACTTTTCTGGAAGGGAATCTTTCTTCATAAAATCAGCAGCTAATTAATCATAGATACAATGCTTGAAGAAAAAAATGTACTTCCTATTTTTCTTCATCTTCTCTTGTTGTTGATGTGAGAATGGAAATGCATATTTTGTAATATGTCCCATATCAGATTACGAAACTGAAAATACTCTAAATAGCTATATGTTTGGAAAGAACAACTATAAAGCATTTGAGAATCAATGACATTTTTTAAAGAAGTTGCTAGTGAGCAAAAGTATCTTCTACATCTATAATAGGACTATTGTAGCAAATATATTAAAAGTGGTATTTCTAACCAAATACATATTCAGAGATAGCAGAGTGAAAGTTGAATGGACAGTCTCAAGTAACTACTATCTTTCCAAGAAAATGACCACTGTTGAGAAAGAAAATATAAATCATGACGCTGACTCTGTCTTTACTGATAATGCCACTTAAGTTGTTTTCTAACGGTAGTGATAAATCCTCCCCCACTCTATCTATATTCTTTCATACCCCAATATGCATATGATCATAAAACTTAGAGTTGTTTTTTTAAATGTTCAGCAATAAGTTTTTATCTTGCAAAATCAGATAACTTACATGAATATTAAGCATATGACTTTGAAGTAATGCCATGGTCCAAATGAGGTAATGAATCAAATTTCAAAAGCATTTCACGTGAAGACATATGTGGAATCTGGGCCTTAGCTTTGAAAATTTTCACATATACATGGAGAATAGTCATATTTTATAAAAATTTCAAATATTGTGACATGGCACGTTAGTAAAATTACTGAAGTCTCACTCTATGAACATGAACTAATGCAAATACAAGCTTTGCTTTTTCCCAAATGCTCAGGAACTGCATTATTTGACAGCTATTATTTGAAAACCAATCTGAATGAGTTATAAAAACAGCATAATGCTTTTATCATTTACATACACCCTGCCTTCTCTTGTATTTCCTGCAATCCACATCATCAATGACACGCCTATACTTCTTTGGGTGGTTTGGGTGACTCCTGTCATGTTATTTTAACACTTACTATGATACTTTAACAGCTATTTTTTTTTTTTTTTTTTTTTTTTTACAACTCATAGCAATGTCATAAAAGTATTTACTAGGAAGTGAAGCTTATGCTAATACTGAAGAACACTCTTGTTATCAGTAACATTGGAAGGAGAATTCTGTGGAAGGTGGTCTTCTACAATGGTTGCCAGTCATCTCTACCCCTTGGTATTTATAACCTGTGTAATCTCCTTCTCTTGAGTGTGGGCTGGAGATAGCAACTCACTTCTTTTTATTTAATTAATAAATTAGTTAATTTAGTAACTCACTTATAATGAATAGAATATGGCAAAAGCAATGGGATATCATTTCTGATATTAAGTTAGAGAAGACTGCCTTCTGGCTTGTTGGCATTCTCTCTTTTTTCCTTTCTTTTCCCTTCTTCAGCTTTTCTTGTTTAGATGTTTTAATGACATAAGTTGCTGTGTCGCCATATTGGGAGCTGTCCTATGGAGAGACCTGTGGCCAGGTACTGAGAGTGACCTCAGGACAATAGCCAGTGAAGAACTGAGGCACTTAGTCCAATAGCCCAAAGAGAACTGGATCTTGCCAACAACCCTGTTCCAAATGAGCTTGGAAACAGATCTTTCCCCAGTTGAGCCTTGAAATGACTGAAGCTCCTCTTGACCCCTTGATTGCATTATGACTGCGAGAGACCCAGGCCAAAAGATCTAGTTAAGCCACGCCCAGATTCCTGACCAACAGAAATTGTGAGATAATGAACATTACTAATTTAAGTCACTAAGTTTATACAGCATTAGATAACTGATTCAGGGACAAAGGCCCACCATATTCTATTAGATAATTGATTCAGGGACAAAGGCCCACCATTAGGAAAACAGACTCTGTGATGGGAGAGAAAGACAATGGTGAGAAAAGCAAAAAACAGAACAGACATAGAATTATATTATACTGGTTCTGGAATCAACATTTCTAAGAATGCATTTCTTCTCTTTTGTGTTTTTTCTTATGTAAACATTAATCTTGAATGATTTTGGAATTATGTGTGATCTTCTAAAACACGTCTCACTCTTAAAATGACTTGATTCTACTATATATTTTGATTCTACTATATATTCTACTATTCCTAAAATAATATTATCTTATTATTTCTATAATCTGAAATAGCACTTTCAGGCATGAAAAAGTCTTGTTCTTGAACTGCTGGTAAGCATAAGTTGAATATTTCTCTAACTAAATATATCTGTAAACTATGGAAACAAACACAGCAAAGAGACTGATAAGCCTCAGCTTGTGGAGTGGTGCTCAAGAAGGCTAAATCCAAACATTGACTTGTCATAGAAAGAGAACCAACCAAGTATGGCAGTCTTAGGTGAAGTGCACGTTTTGTTTTCAGCCTCATGTTTCTTTCATTTATGAATTTGACGTCCTTTTAAGACACATCAATACTTTCAATCTGACTAGATACCAGAATCAGCCATCTTTTGCCCCTTTAGCAGAAATAATTCTTGTTACCTTGAAGTAACAAGAGTTACACGAGTTGAAATAGTTACTATATCTGTAAGAATGAGATGGTTCATTCTGCCTGTCTTTAAGAGCAGGTCTTGCAAATGTTTAAATTCACATGCTAGCCTTCTGAGGTCAGGATTATTATCCCTATTTAGAGGATCTAGAAACCAAGGCAAAAAGGTTGAGTAATTTATCCCAGGTCACTGGAGGGATCAGTGCCTGTGCTAGGATTACAGTTCAGAAAGCCTCAGAGTCCAGGACCTATGCTCAGACTGCACTTATTTCAAGCTGACTTGGCCTACTTAAATGAGTCCTTCCTCCCTCACTTCAGGGCCCTCAGGCGAGTATTTGAACTACTGTCAGCAAAAGTGAAAGGGGTCTAGAGGCACAGTCTACAAAATAAGCTAGACATTGCTCGGTTGCAGTTGGGCTTCAAACAGATTTTATACAGAGACATTTCAAAAAGGTGTTTTTTCTATGTAGGGATATTAAAGTAATTTAGTCAATCATCATTGTGCATCAGAATTCTAACTATTTGGGAGTGGGAAATATTAGCAAAAAAAAAAAAAACTTGCATAATAATGGTAGATATTATTACAGAAGTTTCTATAGCTGTTGGCATATATGCTGCAGCCTGGCTCTCCATTCAGAATTTTCCCCAAATGAGCCTGTATGTTTGTACTTATATTTAATTTAGTTTCTAGAGTTTTGAGAATTGTACATTACAAGACAATATAGGAAAAATATACACATGTGTATATGTGTGTGTATTTGCCATTGGTGTTAATATTAGTAAAAGCAATAAAGATTTCCTGCAAAAAGGGGTGCCTTAGGTGAGTCCTGATGGAGAAGCAAGAGGAAAGGAAGGAACAGGATTAGTATAAAACAACATGTATGGAGACAAGAAACATAAAAATGGGATTCCCTCTCTAGATTATTTGTAAAGCTTTGTGAAAATGTCACCCAGTTTTCCAAATTACCACAGTGTTATAGCAAGAAGAACACACCAACAGGCCTATGGTGTATGGGAAGGAGAGCCAATGAGGAATAGATTCAAACAGCAGAAGCCATCCTTAATGCATTGCAGGGACAACACCAGAATCCAGACAGCATGGTACTATGCCAGGCACTTTTCACTGCTTAGGGTCAGGGTGGCTGAACATTAATTTGTTAAATTAAGTTCTAATCATATTTGCCTCTTTCGGTGGCTGATTAGGAAATAATTTACTATTCTTATCAAATTAATTGTAAATTGAGACACCAAGAGAAAAAGAGTTAAGGAGTGGGGTTAAGAAAGTTGATGCTGGGCGGCACCTGTGGCTCAAAGGAGTAGGGCACCGGCCCCATATGCTGGAGGTGGCAGGTTCAAACCTACTCCTGGCCAAAAAAAAAAAAAAAAGAAAGCTGATGCTGGAGGGAGGTGGGGGAAACTATTACAAAGGAAAGGGGATTGGGTTGGCAACTGAAAGGTAGGGAAATATGTGTTTGCCTTTTACAACACAGTCGCTAACGCACTCTTTTTTTTTTCTCTGTATTTATATGACTCTATTTAAAAAAACTGAAGGCACTCAGAGAAGTCTTTGAGCTTTATATAGTTAATTATACATTTTATATAGTTAATTATGAAATTATTTAGTTAATTATGATATAATTATTATATTGTAATAATTATACATTTATATAGTTAATTATGATATAATTATTATATTATAATAATTATACATTTATATAATTATGAAAAAAGTATAGTGTTTTGTTTTCATTATTTGTTCTTTTGAATATTATCTTTTATTCTTTAAAATTCTCCCTTTCCTGTCTATAGTTTTTTTTTTTTTTTTTATTTGTTTGTTTGTTTTGTTTTTTTGAGACAGATTTTCCCTCTCCTACCCTGGGTAGAGTGCCATGGCATCATAGCTCACAGCAACCTCTAACTCTTAGCCTTGAGCAATCTACTTGCCTCACCCACCTGAGTAGCTGGGACATACAGGTGCCTGCCACAATGCCCAGCTAGTTTTTCTACTTTTGGTAGAACTGGGGTTTCAATTTTTGGTCATCTCAAACTCTTAATCTCAGGTGATCCACCTGCCTTGGCCTTCCAGAGTGCTAGGATTACAGGTGTGAGCCACTGTGCCTGGCCCCTATCCATGTTTTTATAGATAACATCACAGTTTTCTCTTTCAGAGTTATAATTATTTTGAGGAAAGCATATGAAATTTATACAGCAAATGCCGTTACAATGGAGAGAAACTTATAAATCTGTGAATTCCTGATATCAGTAGTAAAAGAATGTATTGTTTTAACCAAGAAAGCAATTGAAAGAGGTATTTGTTTATAATCATGTTTTAATAAATTAAAACTTTATAGTAGGGCATTGTGGCATACTCAGCTACTTGGAAGGCTGAGGCAAGAGAATCACTTAAGCCTAAGAGTGTGAGGGTGCTGTGACCTGTGACATCACAGCACTCTACCCAGGGTGACAGCTTGAGACTCTGTCTCAAAAAGAAAAAAACAATTAAAACTTCAATTGTCTAAATTAAGTATCTGACAATCACACACCCACCTACACACACACACACACACATACACGTGTGCAGGCGCGCGCACACACACACACACACACATTATCCAAATATCCTTAATGAAAAATTTAAAATAACAAATAGTAATATTTCCATGCCAGGTAATGGTGAAAGTGTGAATATTTTCCAATAAAATTCATATCCTTTAACATTTATATACTTTATTTTTCCTTCCTTTGCTTTAAAAGTGAACATTACATACTTTTGACAACAGACTTTTAGAGACATCTTTAAGATAAGATGAACAAAATGAAACCTATAGTTATTTAAATTTTAATAATTTTAGGTGGTTTAGCATTGTTGAACCACCTAACACCTTTTCTCCATAGCACACTGTTATTTTAATAATAAAATATATTTGCTGTAATGATATTTATAAATCTGTCTTCAGATTAGGAAAATGGAAGAAAATGTGACCTTATCTAAAGAGTTCTGTCTGTGAGTCCATAATTTGGTGAGAGGGTGAATGAGTTATTAGACAAGACTTTTGAGAGCCTACAAGGTCAACTTGAGCACATCTAAGGAGCAGAAAGGAACTGGTAACATTCATGGATGAACGATTTTATTCTAATTCTTTCAACATAAGAAAAATTGTACAAATATTTTAGCTATGATGGGAAAACAAATAAACATGTCCATCATATGGTTACTTAATTTTAGATACTAACTTGATCTTAGTCATAAGGCTGAGAAGCCATTCAACTTAATTTTAGAAAAGAGAACTATGGACAAATGTAAATACTGGGAAAAAATGGAATGAAAAGTTAAAAAACAAAAACAAAACTTTAAAATCATCAGGAACTTGGGGCTTTGTAAAAACATTTTATTGAAAATCCAAGTGAAATGGCTGGTACAATGGCTTTTATGGTTAAGTTATAAAGGAAAAGAAAAACAAAACACTGGGTAGGGGGATAAGGTGGGTCAGTTAATTGAGGACCAAAGAGACCACACAATGTGGCAGATGTATCAATTTCAAGCCAAATCAATCCTTATTTCCTGAGGTTTAATGCATCTATTTCCACGGAGGATACAAAGAAAATAGAAGGTACATCAGCTGCCCTTTAGGGAGCTTATTATCTTGGGGAAATGAAATGTGCTATAGAAAATACCAAGGAATAGTGCCAGGCTATAGTGTTTAAGAATATGGAAGCATCTCTGAAATTACAGCTGCTGATGGGGAGAGATATTCTGGATTTATGGGTGGATTTTAATGAAGTTTAGCATTTGGATTGATCAAGAGCAAGGGAAAGAATCTTTGCATATCAGAATCAGAAAAAAGAAAACAAAAAATAAATAAATAAAGGAAAAACTTCTAAGAGAATAGTTAAGTGATGACCTATGCCCGAAGTGGGGCATGCAGATGAAATCAGAGGGTCTTTTGTGTTTACTGAGTGTAATATGTGCCTAGCTTATTGCGAGGTATAGCAAAGAAATATAGCAAAGAGAAATTTCTGCGTTTTTAAGGCTCATTTTCTTGTATCAGAGAAGAGAGTGACACATGAAATGACTTGCCTTATGATGATAAGCTTCTGTTATATGTTTATTTGTGTGACAAAACCCTACATTTACTAGAATTTAAACTGGAGAAAGAAACAGAGTAAGAAACAATGACTTTAGAAAGGAGAGACAGTGCCCTAATGTTTGAAAAAATGGCTGGAATTCTGATAGGTACAACAGGACAGAGAGGGCATCTCCTGAAATTAGTTGAATCTGATATTTTGCAGCTAATCTTATGAGAAACTACACATAGAAGGGATCAAAACTCAATTGTGTTTGAGTAGATGACTTCTTTTTGACACGTTTATGCCAAGTTCATGCTTCCCATGATAATTTTGTTTCCCTTTCATTTTCCTTCTGAATGTGCTGCTAACTGCCTGTCTGACCCTTGAGGCAGGGAACTTTCTGAAATCTAAGGCTTTCTAGTATTATTCATCTCAGCTAGGGAGAAATCATTGATGAGAATAAATAGTATGTCTTTCCCTAGTACTATTTTAAGTACTAAAGCCTGTTAAGTGTCTAAGCTTGGTGAATTTTGCCTGTATTCTGGCATTTTGGATGACTGAGGTGGGAGGATCACTTGAGGCCAGGACATTGAGACCAGCCTAAGCAACATAGTGAGACCTCCTCTCCATGAAAAAATTAAAAAACAGTCAGGTATGGTGGTGCATGCCTGTAGTCCCAGCTACTGTGGAGGCTGAGGCAAGAGAATCACTGGATCCCAAGGGTTTGAGACTGCAGTGAGTTATGATCACAGCACTGCACTCCATCCCGGGCACCAGGGGCAACTAACATAAGATAATTTTGCTGTATCATTTGTTATTGTTACTATTATCATTATTGCCTTAAAATGTGTTTTTAGTAAAATTGGACTGTAAGATTTAGGTAGAATTAAGGAGTATTTTGGACAGAATAAACAAATGTATTCAGTTTAAAAAGCAGTAATACTAGTATTCACTGCACTTTGGGAGATGTTTGGTGAGAATGTGAGGTTGAGATCACTGGAACACAGATGATAAAGGTGTGGTTTCATCATGATGAAACAGAAATTCCATTTCTAAAAGCGATCTGAGATCCTGAGATCTCAGGTGGGGTTGGTCTTCTAACATAAGAGAGTGAAACACACACACTCACACACACATTGCAATTGGGAGCCCTAAAACATATCCTGAGGTTTCTCTCTGGTTTTATTTAGCCTAAAGTGAACACATTTCATAAAGAAAATTAGAATTGCTGGGTGGCACCTGTGGCTCAAAGAAGTAGGGTGCCGGCCCCATATGCTGGAGGTAGCAGGTTCAAACCCGGCCCTGGCCAAAAACTGCAAAAAAAAGAGAAAGAAAATTAGAATTGCTCACACTAGGCTCAAAGTGATGGAAAGAAATTGTAATCCTCCTCTCTAACCTCTCAGGAGCTGAGTGTCCGGCACAGTGGGGACAGGCTGGTGAACTGGCCAAATTTGTGAGTGATGGTGAAAGCTACTTCTCTCCCTTCAGCATGAATTTGACTGGCCAGTAATGTAGGGCAATGGCTGGCTTCCCTTTTATTATATTATATATCAGTGACTTGGCAAGTGCTATTGTCTTTTGTACTCCCAAATGCTGATACGTTGCTAAATATTATGGGTTGATTAAACTGTTAGACAGGGTGGCCATAAAGTTTGTCTGCAATTTAAATAGTTGTAACTATAACCAACTATAACATTTGCTTAGATATGGTCATTTTCAAAGCAACAAGAAGATTTTCATATTATATTTAGGAGATGGATATATTTAGGAGACAGAATAGAAAAGTGACAATCCCAAGGATCAGAAATATCAGGAATGAAATTCACAATCTACTGCTCTTTGTCTTGGGCAAGTGGGTTAGCCTCTCTTAGTCTGAAGTTACTGGTCTATTCATTGATGTTAATAAGAGAACTGTGTGGAATAACCAATGCAATAATTCTTCTACTTTGGTGAATACTCAATAAATATAAATCCCCTTACTCAACAAGAATAAGTCATTAAAAATTGGTCTTGTTTGTACAAACTGGAAGTTACTGCTGACAAATTCTAGGCTAAGGATCTTACACTAAGAATGACAGATGAAAGACAGAGCTCCACTGCTTTTCCCACTCATTTTCATTAGTCACACAGATACACCCCAACTTTTTGATATGGCAATGAAAGATGAAAATCTGTAATTAAATTAGAGAAGTTGTACTTTTAGAATCAAGCATGGATAAAGCTTATAAGAGCACAGAAAGCTGAGTGTTAAGAATCCTATTTGCTAAGTGGTTCACTTCTTGAGCTTTGGGGTAATGGCCCTTTCATAATTTTAAACAGTTTGTGAATTCCCCTTCAAGGCAGGATCTTCAAGGGGAACTGAATATAACTTCTCTCTAATTCCACTTGGTATTTCATTTCTCTTTTGTTTGCAAGATATTAATTATTAAATATGCTTCATATTGATAATTATACTGCATCTTATTTATTAATGACTCACTATTAAGCTTAAACTTAATATCTGCAGAGGTTCTTAGGTCTCCACTTTTGCAGGTCATTACTCTTTTTCTCTTTGCAGAACTGAGAACTGAGAAGGTTTCAAGCTTTGGGGTTTAAGGTAGATGGGTCTTGATGGTGTGATTACCCATGACACAGTTCATTACAACTAATGGAGTCACCCATGCAGCCAAAGAGAGAAAAGTGAGCTTGAAAAACAGTGAACTAATAGGCAATAAATTATTACGCCAAGGGAAAGCAATCATACATAAGAGCGCTAAATGGCCAGAGCCCAGTAGAAAGATATATACGTCATATTTTTTCTGAAGAGTGCTTCTCTTTTGGTTCTTTTTCAGAAAGACACACCTCATTTTCAAAGCGTGAAGATTTTTTTCCACTTCTTTTGATTAAAGTATATATGGGAAGAGATATAACATAATCAAGGTAAAAATTGAGTTTATTCTTTATAATGCTGCTTTATATACCTCATTTTTTTTTTTTTGTTCAGGCTTCTCTCAAATTGAGATTTATACTTAAATCTTTACATTCAGAATTTTAGTGACATAACTTGCACTAAATTTACTAAATTTACATCACGAGAGGATAAAAGTTCACTAGCTTGTCTCAAAGGAGAAAAATATATATTCTAAGTGGTAAACATTCTTAACATGTGTTTGAGAGAGAAAGATTTAATTAACAACACCAAAAACCCATAAACCTGAGGTCTATAATGCCCATATAGCGCCTTTGCGACAATGGTGCATTTGATGCCTGAGTCTCCCCCAGTTGGGAATCACTCCCCTGGATGACATAATCACATTTTACTGAGCAGATGAGCTTTTCCACCCCTTTACACAAAGGGATCTCCAGCAGTTGTTTTCTTGAGATTTACTCCTCCCATAGTTACCTTATTTTGGAGTCTACTCCCTATATCTCCAAAGTAACCCCTTCTGTTTTTCATCTCAAGTAGCAAAATTTCTTAACGAACCTTTTCCCATGCATAAGAAGGAAAGCTTCCCTTTTGCTCCAATGCTCAGCTGAGATTCTGAAGCTCCTGTCCATCCCTGAAATTAGAAAATCCAAAATCTTTCATACAGATAATTATACTCTCCAGTCTTTTATGCTTAACCAATAGAATCATTTCCACTGATGCAAGGTAAAACACTGTCCTTCATGGTGGTTCCAGTTTGAATATCTTGAAGTCCATTTTGCATGTTTTTGTTGTTGTTGTTGTTGTTTTTTGTTAAAAGAACAGTAAATGTACTTGATCAGGAATGGGAATATGCCCTTTTTTACTCTTTTGTCTAAGAGACTGAATATACATACATGTATGTATGTCTGTGTATGTATACATATATATATATATTTTCAAAAAAAGTTCAATTTTAAAATAGTTTTAAGTTTATAGAAAAGTTGCAAGCTAGTGCAGAGTTCCTGTATGCTCCTTACTTGGTTTTCTCTATTGTTAATACTTTACATTACTATGGTGCATTTGTCACAATACAGGTACATTATTACTAAATCTACTCCATATTTTATTCAGGTTCCACCAATTATTTCCTAACATCCTTGTCTGTTATAGGATCCCATGTGGGATACCACAGTGCATTTAGTTCTCATGTCTCCTTAGCTTCTGATGTGACAGTTTCTCTGACTTGCCAATAGTTCTGATGATCTTGACAGTTTTGAGGCCTAGCGCCAGATATTTTGAACACTGTGCTTCAATTTGGTTTACCTGAGGCTTTTCTCATGATTAGAGTAGGGTTCTGTGTTTTGGGGTGGAAGATCACAAAGGTGAGATGGCATTCTCATCACTTATTAGCAAGTGCACATTCCATGACATGACTTACCACTGATGATGTTGACCTTAATCACCTGGCTGAGTTAGTGTTGCCAGATTTCCCTAGTCTTCATTGAAACAGATCAATAAGTCAATAGTCTCTGTTCAAAATCCGTGAGTAAGGATTTAAGCCATATCCTTGATAGGGAAAATTTATATATATTATTCTGAATTTTTCTATAAGAGAAATTTTTTACTTCTCCTCCCACTTGTTTATTTTTCAATCATTATTTGTATTAGAATCAGTATCTGTTTTACTCACTGGTTAATTTCTAAGTAATATCTATATATAGTGATTGCTCATTTAATAACTCTTAAATGAATTAATATAACCACAGAGTCAGAAGGAATTCAAACATTCTCTAATAACTTCAATATGAATTCAAGCAAAAATCCTAGTAGTTTCCTTTTTTTAAAATCTATAAAAACAGGAAAGTTTTGGACCGAAATTTTTGTTCTCCTATAGTTTGCATGTTAGAGTGAATAAAATTGTAAATGGCTTTCTTTTGGTGATACTGTTAGTTCCGTCTGGATGTTCCCTGGTCCCCCATTTCCCAATGTCAAGAATCTTTGTCAGAGACATAACCTGCAAATATCTTCTTCCATTCTGAGGGCTGTTTGCTTGCTTTACTTACTGTGTTCTTGGCTGTGCAGAAGCTTTTCAGTTTGATCAGGTCCCAGTAGTGTATTTTTGAAGCTGCTTCAACTGCCTGGGGGGTCTTCCTCATAAAATACTCGCCCAGACTGATTTCTTCAAGGGTTTTCTCTGCACGCTCTTCTAGTATTTGTATAGTTTCATGTCTTAAGTTTAAATATTTAATCCAGTGAGAGTCTATCTTAGTTAATGGTGAAAGGTGTGGGTCCAGTTTTAGTCTTCTACATGTTGCCAGCCAGTTTACCCAGCACCATTTGTTAAATAGGGAATCTTTTCCCCACTGAATGTTTTTAATTGGCTTGTGAAGGATCAAATAATGGTAAGTAGCTGAATTCATCTCTTGGTTCTCTATTCTGTTCCAGATATCTACTTCTCTGTATTTGTGCCAGTACCATACTGTTTTGATCACTATCGATTTATACTATAGTCTGAGGTTGGTAGCATTATTCGTCCTGCTTTGTTTTTATTTCTGAGTAATGTTTTGGCTATTCGAGGTTTTTTCTGATTCCATATAAAACGAAGTATTGTTTTTTTCAAGATCTTTAAAGTATGACAGTGGAGCTTTAATAGGGATTGCATTAAAATTGTATATT
>CAUYPK010074759.1:0-85972 GCA_963574355.1 Loris lydekkerianus
TATTTCTATTTGTCATTTTTAGGTGATTAGGTATGTTTGTAGTATCTGTTTTTGTTGTAATCCCTTCAGATCCCTACTGCAAAAAGGGCCAGTAAAAATAATTAATAAGTTGGGCAGCGACCATGGCTCAAAGGAATAGGGTGCTGGCCCCACATGCTGGAGGTGGTGGGTTCAAATCCAGCCCTGACCAAAAATTGCAAAAAAAAAAATAAAATAATAACAAATAAATTGTTGTATGGGTCACTATGAAAGTTTTGAGACAGACTGGGTTATAGTCTGATTATTTCGCTTTCAAGGAACACAGTGGATAGAGTTCCCTCTGAGTCACCTGTGCAAGTTTTAACTTGTTTGGCTTATAGGGGTTGCTGGGAGGGCTTCACTTATTTCCATCCATGTGGATTTCACCTTTCTTTATTTTTGTGTATCTCAAAACTTTTATAATGACCCACATATCACAGCTCATTCAGTTGATTTTAATAAGCTTGTGTGAATAGAATCTGAATTAAATATATTAATGGGTCACATATAATGACCTGTTAGCATTTTTTTTTATCCCAATTAGTGTGTTATTCAAGTTCTTGAATATCAATACAGACTTGCTGAAAGATGGAATGACCAGAGAAGTGGGGTGGGACCTTCTTCAAGCCACCAACCTTCTCATGCCCCTTCTAAACTGCTTTCCTTGCCTTCACGGGATTTCAGGGAGGGTTGCAAAAAATGTAATTGGGAAAGCCCTTTGAATTGTATAGAGTTAAACAAATGTCAGGCACTGTTAAGAATCTCAAGTAATGCGGGTAGCTCGACCAGCCTGTTTTATGCTGTTTCATATGTTGTTAATAATAAAAGCTAACATTCATTGAGAGCTTGCCATGTGGCGGGCACTGCGCCAAGCCCATCCTAGCCTACATCCATTTCCTCTATTCCTTGGAGCACCCCAACAGGTAGAGTGGTCAAGGGCACTACAGCCAGAATGCCTGAGGCCATCTGAGGTTCTGTGAAGTACCAGCTGAGTGTCCTTGAGCAAGTTATGGTCCCTTTGGTGCCTTGATTTCCTCTTCTGTAAAATAAGAATAATGATAGCATCAACTTCATAGAGTGGCTGTGATTATTCAGTGAGCTCACATATATCAAGAGCTTAGAACTGTGGCCAGCACTCGGTAGGTGCTTTAGGAGAGCTTGCTGTTTGATCTTTCTCATTTTCTATATAGTGACATAGTGGTAAGGAGCAAGTCACCTGCTGTTTAGGGGCCAGGCTGGGATGCTGATTTGAGTCTCTCTGACCCCAGAGCCCACATTACTGCAATCTCTCCCCCAACAACCAACCCCACCAGCAACTTCAGGGTCATCAGCCTTTGTAGTATATTTGAGGTTCTGCAGAGACCAAAGAAAATGCTACTCCATTTCATTTGCAATAATCCTCCAGACAATACTTGATTTGGGGCCCTCACTGAGGAGGGTGTTCTCAAGAAACCTTAAGCCCTGGGCTGGGTGCAGTGGCTCATGACTGTAATCCTAGCACTCTGGGAGGCTGAGACAATTAGGTTGCCTGAGCTCACAAGTTCAAGACCAGCTTGAGCCAGAATGAGACCTTGTCTCTAAAAATAGCAGGGCGTTGTGGTAGGCGCCTGTAGTCCCAGCTACTTGGGAGCCTGAGGCCAGAGAATCGGTTGAGCCCAAAAGTTTGAGGTTGCTGTGAGCTATGATGCCATGGCACTCTACCAAGGGCGACAAAGTAAGACTTTGTCTCCAAAAAAGAAAAAAACCCTTAAACCCAACACTTGCACCCGCATTTTCCTCACAAATGCTCAGCAGAGGAAAAAAATGCTCACAGAAGCATTCATTCCTCAAACATCAACTGAAACACCCACACTCACCATACCTCCCCCCACACCACAACCACTTGGCCTTTGCCCCCAGCTGCAAATCGCTTGGGAGATGTTTATTCCCAGGACATGCTTAGGGAGGAGCTGCAGTAGCAGCTGGGACAGTCTGGGATAACCTCGCCTGGCAGAGCAGGAAGTTCATCCTCTTTGCAGAAGTAAGTGTAGACAAGCAGTCTCCAAGAAGCCACACACGGGTGGCTGCCCCACGCTGGTGGCGGCCCCAGCCTGGCAAGTGATTGATCACGAGGACAAGGCTAGCCCCCAAAGAGGCAGCATCCTTTTTATATTCTGGTTGAGCAAGGCTGATGGGAGGTAGAGATTACATAGTAGGCCCGTCGCTGGTCATATTATCACGAACTGTTTCATGGTTTGTCTCGGGATCTGCTCTCCTGTCTTCTTCTCTTTGACTTTCCAGATCAGTCACGCAACTTGTGATGTCCAGAAGTCCCTGCATTGCCTTCCAGGCTGAGGACACCAACCCAGAGAGCTAGGGATCAGGTCTCAGCTAAACAAAGAACTCACTAATTTTCTTCACCCTCTCAGCTGCCTTTGTGAGAGGCTGCTTTCTCCTCCTGGGCCCTCTTGCTGCAGGAGGGATGGTGCTCCTGACCACGTGGCCTGCAAGATCAAATACTTTTCTCTTGCCTAGTAGAGTTTTACGCTTTTCAGGGACCTTGGGGTATGATGTGATAAATAAGCTCACACTGTGGGCAATGGCTGCTATTAGTATAATAGGTTAATCTTCATGCCAAGGGGGATATTCTTTCTCAAAAAGTGTTCGCAGAGCCAGACACTCAAAGGCAGAATTTCCAGTATTCCCAGATATCCCAGGTGCTGGGACAGATGTGAGTGAGTCTGGAGGCAGTGCCATTAGAGCAGTAGGGGGCGCTGTCAGTGTTGTACTCACTGGATTCAACCCCTGGTTTGAACCCCTGGATTCAAATCCTGACTGCCACTTTCCAGCTACAAAACCTGGGGCAAGTTGCTTCTCCTTTCTTACCCACTTGCCTTGGGTTGGTTTCCCTGCAAGTAGACTCTGATATGAGGGTTTACGTGTAAGTAGTTTTTGTGGGAAGTGATCCCAGGAAACACTGTTGAGGAAATGAAGAAATAAGATGAGGAAGGAAGTCAGTACGGGGTGTAGGAGTGAGCAGGTTCTCGCTGCGGGCACCCTGGGACACCAAGGGGAACTCCCTCAGAGGTGTCCCTTGGGTGCTCACCTGTCAGCTTCCAGCTAGGCTGAGGACTGCTCCCATCGATTCCCTGGTGCCCCTAAAAGGACAGAGGTTTGTAGTTGAAGGCTGGAAGATCCAGGGTTCACAGCCATAATAGTGATTCCGAGGGAGCAAATCAGAGTGGTGTCAGTGACTGCAGCACCAAGACCACTGCACGCCAGGGGACCAAGGAGAGCCCCTGCCCAGTGCCGGGCCCATGCTCAGCGCCTGGTCATCGCTGGTTGTTGCCCCTGGGATTCGTGTTCTGAGGATGCCAAGGACTTGCCAGATGGGAGAATGTGGTTTGGTTTGGAGAGAGGTAAGAAAGAAAATCAGGAAGGCAGGAATAAGCATATTCTTCACTTGGGCATTAAAAATCCCCCATATTTACAATGCTGAATAAGTAGCATTATTTTTTTCCTCTTATCTTTTTATTACCACTTCTCCTCAAAAGATTAGGATTTGCCTTTTCGGAATTTGGTCTTCCCCCAGAAAAGGATAAAAAAATGTGAAAGCTTTGGCGGAGCCTTTTAATAGCTCTGTCCCTGAGGCTTGAGACATGGGCCACAGTGACTCCTAACACTGAGGCCTCCTGCATCATCTGGAAGGAGAAAAAGGAGCCGTGAGGAACCAACACTGCTCTGAGAAACAACGGGAAACGGCATCTTCAAAACATACAGGGTGATTTGTACATCTGAGGCCTCCTTGGGGAGTTGTTTCTCTTCTGTAACATGGGTGTGGATTGTGTTCCATCGGTGGAGTATTTATTGTTGGTGTCTGTGTGCGTGTGCACACCTACCTCCACGTGTGTCCGTGTGCATGCATGTGCCCATCACCCCCACCGAAAGACTGCAGTGGGTGGGCAAATCTGCACATCGCCTCCTCTGCCAGAGGAGAGACTTAAAGTTGATCAGACTCAGACCAAAGAAGGGGTTCCCCAAGGGCTAACTCAGAAACCAAGAGATGTGAGTGGTTCTCCCTTCCCCCAAATACACCAGCGGGAGCTGTCCCGAGAAGGGGCAGGAAACTAAAACGTGGATTGACTCTGTTCTCAAACTTCTGTCCCCCTGACTGTCCTCCATTCCCTGGGCAGGGCTTGAACGTTCACTTTTTCGCACAGACTCTGGGAGGCTTGCAGTTTCCTTTACTTAAAATGCCCACTTTGCCTCTGCAAACCTCCTATTTCCAGCTCAGTGCCTATAGCTCACCGGCTAGGGTGCCAGCCATATACACCGGACCTGGCAGCTTCGAACCCAGCCAGCTCCTGCCAAACAACAATGACAACTGCAACCAAAAAATAGTCAGGCATTGTGGTGGTCACTTGTAATCCCAGCTACTTGGGAGGCTGAGGCAAGAGAATTGCTTAAGCCCAAGAGTTTGAGGTTGCTGTGAGATGTGACGCCACAGCACTGTACTGAGGGCAACATAGTGAGACTCTGTCTCAAAAATAAAAAAAAAAAAAACCCTCCTACTTCCAGGGCCCACACAGATGTAACCCCCTTCTCTGGCCCTCCTTTGTGCCCCCCTGGCACTTTGTTCCCTCTTCCATTTTAGTCCTTATCACAGTTCCATTTATTACTCAGCACCAAAAAGCTATAAAGCAGAGTGGTGAGGAGCTCGGAATCTGGAATCAGTCAAGATCAGGTTCAAATCCTAAGACTGCCTTTTATGAGTTCTTGGACCTTACCTCTGTGAGCCTCAAGTTCTTCACCTGTAAAAGCAGGTAGTAATTTTACTGCTCTATAGGATGGTCACAAAGGTTAAAGGAAATGATGTGAGGAAAGGAAAGTGTTTGGCTCAGTAAGTTGTCAACAAATGGAAGCTGTTGTTTGGGTTATTCTTGTGCACGTTTGCGCCTCTCCTAGATTAGCGGAGAGTCAAGAACCACATCCAGGTTGTCACTCCATCCCCAGGGTGGTGTGAAACAAATGCGTTTAGAGCATGGCTCCACTCCCGTTCCCTTCCCGAGCTGCACCCTTGACCGTGAACCCGATCTATGCCCCATGAGAATTCCTTACTCTTCTCACATCTCCTGTAATGTCATGACTGCTTCTCAAGAGTCCCTGGAAGCCCAGCCTCACCATGTGCACCGCAGTCAGACCCTAACTCTCATGGCTTCTCCCAGGCATCTCAGGCCAGACCAGGGCCAGGACAGAAGTTCTGAAGAGCCCACTGTGTGGTGCTGAGGACTAGAGGAGATGATGTCAGAGTTACCTTTAGCCCGTATCAATTCCTCAGTTGAGTTCTATTTTTCATACTGTTGCTGCTGTGACGTGTGGTGCTGACGTGGTTTTTGCAGTCTGGGCTGATGTCCAGGGGTTAGCCCACCTAAGCCCCATCACAAATGTCCTCTCTACTAGGGTGTTGACTGACACCTCTAGACTTTAAGGCAATTTGTATTCTTTCATGCCATTTATTGGCTTTTTCTTCAAAGCGATGTTTCCCTCTCCATCCTCGTGTCTGTCCGTGTTGTGGCCATACCCTTCTGCTTTGATATCTTTCCTGCAAATGCTGTACATACTTGTGGTTTGAGAAACAAAGATTACGAAATGACTTTCTGGTTTCATGATAGGTTGTGTAGAGGGCTTGATCCTAATAAAAATACCAGTTACTGACCCTGAGGCACAGAAGTAAGCATCTGATATTGTGGACTGGACAGAACATGATGGGAAAACCCGTATTACTGGTGCAAACATAGTTTTCAGAGTTAACCTGCTTCACTTTGTTGCTGGAGATGAGACCAGGCATGGCAAGTAGAAACCCAAGGAAGTCTCTAAGCTCACTTGTGCGTGACAGTCACTCATCACACACGACATTGGCCCAGAACAGTGGTGCACATCATTCAAACAGCAGATAACAAAAGCAATCTTGTGGCTTTCTTTTCTACAGTTTTTTTTTTTCCTTTGGGGATTTGGAATTTATTATATCATTTTTTTGGCAGAAGATATGCCTTCCCAGTAACTGCAAGTTTGCTTAAGTTTATCTTTAAAAAAGAAGAAAAGTTTGCATTTTCTAAGCACAAACCAACCAAAGATACAGAGAGGAAGCCAGATCCACGAAGGAGGCTGGGGGTGCAGAAAAGAGCCTGGAATACAGGGGTACCCCAAGAGGGATCTCTCCTTCTCACTGATTTGAAAAATGGCTCCATTGGAGGTAACCAGGAGCAGAGAGGAGAAGGGTGGAGAGAAATAACCAGCGAGTAGGAAAGAGAGATGCCTGGAGGGAAGAGAGGGGGAATGTTGGAGAAGAAAGTGGGAGAAAGTGAGGCAGGGGCCTAAGGTAGACAGAGAGGACCAGTCTGTCCCAGTTTGCAAAGATTGCACCCCAGTTTTGATGCTGAAAATCCTTCATCCTGGAATACCTCTCAGTCTCAGGAAAACCAGGGCAGTTGATAACCCCAGGTCAAAGAGGTGAAAAATTTAGAGAAAGAGAAGGAATAAAGAGGTGCCTTTCCGAAATGAATGCAGACCAGGCTGCCCCAAGTACTTCTCTTGAAGAAGAGGGCATTGGTCCTAGCTGAACACAGCGCGTCCCACCCACTACTAGGTTCCTTCAAAGAGGATGGCCCCTCCCCCTAGAGAAGCCAGTGTCCCACTCAGAGGAAGGTGCTCAGACTGAAAGTTTGGGAACAAGGAGCCAAACACAGGACCTCTCTTTGGGCTGACCATGCTCATGCAGTCCTGGCCTGAAATCCCCGCTTCCTCTGCTCAGCTGAGATGCAGTGAGCAGTTCTAAATCTGTTGTCAGAACACCTGGGCTCCAATCCCAGGTCTGCCATATAGACACTGTGGGATCTTGGGTGAATATAATGCTACTTTGAGATTAGATTTTTAAGTAGACTTAGCAAGTGTGGATTTGTCAGTCCAGTATACTGGCCATCCCTCTTTTTCTAGCTCCTTTAGGGAATTCCTCTGCTATAATATGTGCTCTTGGCGGGGCTGTCAGTCACAATGCCCTTTCCTTCCCAACTCCTCAGGGCTGGGTGTGTGTCCCAATTATGGTACCATATCCTTAGACAGTGGAATTGGTTCAGGGTGGACATGAACCAAAGCCCTGGACTTTTCTGCTGAATCCAGGAGGAAAATCTGTCTCTCTCCTTTAGAATCTATAAAGTATAACCTTGGGACTGCTAAATAGCTAGAGGAGCCCTGTCTGCCTAAGGAAAAGAGAATAGAGCAAAGTAAAACTTAGAGAAGACAGAGAGAAAACAGTAACATTGAATTGTGACTCTTAATCCAGCCATATCTGCACCAGGATACCTTTGCACTTCCTGGTTACATGACCTTGTACTTTATTATTCTGCTTTTCAGTTTGTGTTTGAGTTTCTGTCCCTCATGACTGAAAGAATCCTCACCAATACAATGTCTTTACCTATTAAAACCATATAATTTCTTGCAAGACTATTGTGAGGATTAAATGAGATCAGGGTGTTAAAGGGATATCAGAAATAGTAAAACAATATGTACAGCACACATGTATTGTTAGTGGGAATGCAAAATGCAACCGTACGAAACAGTTGGCGGTTCCTCAAGTGATCAAACATAAAATTACTATATGACCCAGCAATTCTACCTGTAGGTATACACTCAAGAGAATTGACGACACACATTCACAAAAATCTGTACACCCATGTCCATAGCATCATTACTTGTAGTAGCCCAAACTGGAAATGCCCAAATAAGCACTACTGGATGAATGGATAAACACAATGTAGTGTACCCTTGCAATGGAATTCAATTAGGCAAGAAAAAGCAATGACGTGCTGACACGTCTTTTAACATGGATGGACCTTGGAAACAATATGCTAGGTGAAAGGCAGACGCAAAACATCATGTATTGTATGATTCCATTTACATGAAATTCCCAGAATAGCTAAATCCATAAACACAAAAAATAGGTTTGTAGTTGCCAGGGGCTGGGTGAGGGGATGGGAAGTGACTGCTCAGTTACAGCGTTTCTTTTGGGGGTGAAGAAAATATTATGAAAGGACTGATAATAGTCACATGATCTTGTGAATATATGAAAAACTATTGAATCATAGGGTTTATTTTATGACATATGTATAAAAATATTGAAAGATAAAAAAACCACTGTGTGTCCATAAAGGGTTGTTATTATTATTATCATTCAGCTCAAAGCCCACCTCCCACAAAATCCTTCATTCAATTCTCTGCACTTTTCCAGCCTTGGAACCTGGATCGTGTATTTGTCATTCATACGCTGAGGCCTTGTGCCATTTGAAGAATGTTTAACAATGATTAAATAATAAATGATTTTAAGCAAATTAATAAATAATAGAGTATGGTTAAATAAATAAATATGTGGTTGTGTCTCTCATCTTCTCGGCTCCGTCAGCAGCCTCTCCAGGGCGGGCTTCTTCTGCACACGCTGCAGACCACGGGGACACAACAGACGCTCAAGTATGGGTTGAAAGAACAAATGAGGGCAACCCCTCACCCCACCCTCCCATATTACGCAAAAGCACACAAACTGATCTTCAGAACCCCCAGGTCCCAGAAGAGGACGAGGGGTGTTAATGAATGGCGGAATTGTTACCAGCAAGACCACCAGCAACACAGCTGCCTTAGCAAGCAGCCTGACACCTCCTATATGCAGACCACCCATATGCCAGAGACCCTAGGGTGCCCACCAGAGCTCCCTGCTCCTGGGGAATTTGCATTCTTCACAAGTGCTTCCAGGTAATCCCTATGCACCTGGAGTTTGAAACCCACTAGGCAGAGCTTGATGCGCGCAAGGCAGGGAAGTATGCTGCAGCCTATTAGCTGTTATTTGTTAGGATGCTCTGGGTTCAAAGTGTCCTGATTCAGCTAACGCAGCAATAAGGGGACTCATCCACTGGTCACATAACTGAAAAGTCCTGAGGGGAGTGAGCTCAAGGGACGATTCTTTCAGTGGCTCAGGAAGATCCTCCTGGAACTGATGTCTCCATTCTGTCATCCAGTGCCTGCCTCACCCCAAGGCCAGAGCCATCACCCCTCTTTTCCTGCCTTGACCACTGTCAACTTCTGAGCCTACAGCATTTATTGTCTCAGCCTGGGAGAGAGGCAAGGGTAGGAGAGAGGAGAGTTAGTTCATTCATTCTTCATTCATCTGTTCTTAGAGGTCTTTTCAAAAAGCAAGAAAGCTTGTTTCCCAGAAAAACTTTTTCCTTTGGCATGCTGCCCTTTCTTAAACCACAGCCTGGGGATGGCAATGCACTGACTCGTTTTAGCCTGAACCACATGCCTACACACACACACACACACACACACACACCCCACACCAGCAATGGAATCAGCCTCCCCCAGTCTATGGCTGAGTCAGAGAACCAAAGATACTGGAGTACGGACCAGGGCACCTATCAAAAAGAAAGCCACGTTGAGAGGAAAACACAGAGCACACCACTATGCATAAGTGACCACTGACCTTCTCAAAACCTAACTCAGCCTCGGGGACCCTGCCTGAACATCCCCTCCTCTGGGAAGCTCTTCCAGTAACTCGCAGACAGAAAACTCCACCCTCTGTCCCCACCTGCACCTGCACTCATCCACCAGTCCTCCCTCCTACTTTGCTCCTGGTAGTGGGGGCTGAGGACTCAGTTGTGAGCCAGAGATTTCTACCCTAATGGTGTTTTTCAGTCTGAAAAAGGAGAGAAAAGTTAATCAAATGATCACTGGAATCACTGGGGGTGGCTGTGGGGGGTGGTATAAGCATGTACCTGGGACTTGACCTGGTGGGGCCAGGGGGCAGGGAATGAAGGAAACCTTTCCTGAGTCCGTGAGGCGTCCTCTGTCCTGATTTCCCCACTCACTGGTCCCCCAAACCTCTGCCTCTCTTCAGTCTGGGAAGGCCAGACTCCATGGCCACGGATTGCGGTCCCACACCTGATTTAAAGCTCTTGATATAAATGTACATTGAATTTGTCAGTGGTCAGAGGGACTGGGAAGGAAAGTGGCTGGATTCCAAAGAGCGTCGTGTTACCTTAAAGAGTGGGTGCGCGTTTCCCCACATACTTGGGAGGCTGGGGGAAGTGGAGGGGTGGAGGAAGGTCTGCAATTAACTCAAGGTCAGAAGCAGCACTGTGGCCTTTACATTTCAAGCCTCAGGGTGCGGGGAGACCGAGGTGTGTCTCAGGATGAACCTTTGAAGGAAGAGATCTTGAGCAAGGTGACCTGAGTCACAGTAGGTGTTCCTGCAGCACCTTGGGTACCCCCTGAGCTTTGTGAATCTGGGAGACGGGACGATGCACCACTTTCCTGAGCAGACTCTGAATCTGGTATTGGTGGTGGGAAGGAAGGTGAGATGTTCTTAAGAGCGTTTTTTTAGGATTTTCACCTAAGCAGAGGTGGGTGGGGGCAAAGGCGAGATGAAAGGCGCGCCGAGACCGTAGCCCGTCGCACGTCCAGGTGACAGACCCGCCAAGACTGGATTGGAGCCAGAGCCGCCGGAGTGGTGTCCGGGCGCCCCTCCCCGCTGCTCGAGCCCTCCCACTTCCTCTGAATGAGGACTGTCAGGGAGCTGGGAGCCGGGAGCCGGGAGCAGGGAGCAGGGAGCCGTGCGCCTGGCGCCGGGCGCAGTGCAGGCTCGAGGCGCCGCGCCGACAAGGCTCTGGCTCTAGCTTGCCGCCCCCTCCCGCCGCTCGGCTCCGCTCGGGACCCCCGCCGCCGCGCCGCGGGCCATGGACCTGCCCAGGGGCCTCGTGGTGGCCTGGGCGCTCAGCCTGTGGCCAGGTATGTACGGTCCTTACCTCTCGGACCCCCTCCCTGGGCCGCCGGGGCCTCAGATCCAGCTGCCATAAGCCGGACACTCCGCGCCTCCTGGATCAGACCTTGGCTGGTCTGGGGGACGAAGGTCCCCAGCACAGGCTGCAGTCTAGCAGCTCCACCAAGTTCTGCGAAAGAGGGAGGTGCGCGGAGGTACTTAGAGCCCGGACTCTTTGGAATGTTTGGGTAGAGTTGAAGAGGCTTGAGTGAAAAGCGCCAAGGGCTGGCAGCCCTTCCGGGCGCCTTGGGTGCCTCTGAGAGCCACGCAGGGGTTCCCACGCAGTCGCCGGGGCACTCTGGTATCCCTGGGTCTGGGAGGGCGCGCGGCCCCGGCTGGGGAAGGGCATCGGCCTCGCCGAGCGAGCGTGTCCCGGCTGCCCTCCTGCCCGAAGTTTGGAGGGCCGGGCGCGGCGGCTCCGGAGGGTTGGGAAGGCTGCCCAGAATCCCTCCGGCGAAAGACAGAACGAAGTCCCAGGGCGATCGGCCCCTAGGCAGTGGCTAGTCCTCGCCAGCCAGACCAGTCCAGGACCCTTGGAAACGTTATCTGACACCCGGGGTAGGGATGGGGCATCGCCCCCAACACGCTCCCGAAATTATGCAATTATTCAATAATCCGGGTACAGCCGCAGTCGCCGAGACGCGGGCAGCAGCCTAATGCGCTCCAGGTGTCCGGTCGCTGCGGGAACTTCCGGCCGGAGGCGCGGGAGGCCAGCCCTGAGCTCTCCGCGCTTGGGTACCCCGACCCGGGCCTCCCCACACCTGACTAAACGCCGGACCCTCCACGCGTGGGCAGCCGTCAGCGGAGCTCTTCTGGGCAAGGCAGAGCTTTCAGGGGCCCTCCCGTCGGGGCCGAGGGGTCCGGCGGGAGCCAGCGCCTCAGATTGGCCTGGTGTGGGCGCCCAAAGTCAGGCGAGTAGTGGGGGTCAGATGCAGTGGTTGAGGGAGCGGTGCCCTCTGGGAGCGCAGGTGGAGACCCCCAGATCGCAGCCGCTCGCCCTGGTTCCCACCCCCACCCCCCGTACTGTGAGAAACAAGTGCACCCTCCCGTCGGTCTAGGGCAGAGCTCTGGCAGAGCCTGCAGTTGAACCGAGCCTCTAATTGCTTGGGTTCAGTTCAGATCTTGGAGTCTCGGGTTTTAAAACCCTGATGCATTATGTAGTAGCGGTTTGGGGAAGAGCACAGGGGAAGAACTGCCCCAGGCCAGCATGCAACTAGAAACCAGCTGCAAGAGGAGGCAAAACTCTCTCGGAATTATGCAATCATTCGATAATCCGGGGACGATTGAACCTCTAGGTGCATTTAGACAGGAGGCGAGACTACTCCAGTAACTGTCTTCAAATTGCTGGGTGAGAGACGCGCTCCTGTGTGACTCCAGATAGGCGGCTCCATCAGAAGCTGAGACGAAGTGGCTGCCTCAGGAGCTGGGGCAGTGCGGACCTCAGCAAAGAGCGAAGGCTTTAGAATTAGACCTGGTTTCCGATTCTGGCTGCGCTATCCACAAAACCTTGGACAGGTTTTGGGACCCCTCCAACAGGTTTCCCATTGAGAAATGAAAAATCTTGAGTTTGTAAAGTGATCTGGACCATTAAGTGAGGCACTATAAGCAAAGCCCTTGACATTGGCGTTGGTGCACAGTAGGGTTTAATCTATAGTTGTCGATGTTGTTGCTGCTGGGGAGGCTTTGGGGGCGTGAAGGACAGGGATATTAAAGGCCCTCTGAAGACACAAGATTTGTGACTCAGAGCTCCGTTTATATGAAGAAAACCACTCCTGAGTTATGTCTGGTCAATTTGGGTTCTTGAAATGTGGGATTCATTAAACATATCAATCAATGCTGGAACAACCACATCTGCTTGCAAGGAGCTGGGGGTGGGGCCCAAGCATGTGTGCAGTCTGGGCCCTGCTAGCAACTGAGAATTAGGCACTACTGGGAACGCTCAACGGAGACACGAGGGAGTGAATGGTGCAGGGAAATCAAGGGCTGAGTGTTCAAACAAGTTCAGTTTCAACCAGATAAACAAAAAAGGCTTCCTGGAGGAGATACATCATTTGATCTTGACCCCCAAAGAGTTTGTAGAGTGTGCTTGGGAATGTTCTTAAACTAGGAATGTTCACATTCTGGAGTGTTATTTCCTGGGAATCATTAAAGGAGAAAAAGGTGAATATTTTAAAACTAGTCTAGACTCGAGATTGGGAAGGTCTCAGGGGTCATTGGGTCCATTCCTCTGACTTCAGGACAGGATCAATGTTGATACCTCATCCGTTCATCATGGAGGTTCAATATAATGGTTGCCAGGAAGCTTTCCTCGCAGTGACTTGTCAAAGACCAAGTAGGGAGTGAGGACTTAGTGTCACCAAGGACATTACGGTGAGTTCAGAACCTCTACCTTTCTATAACAACTGCTGCAGGATGAGCATTATGATGGGGGTGGACAAAATTATCCAGAAAGCCTGGGGAGAAAGAAGTAAACAAATCCAAACACTTTCATGGTCTGACATTTAGAGAGAGTAGACCTGTTAACCAGAACTTTGTAATCATGTCTGTAGTAAGGATGGTGAGTCTTTAAAGCACAATCTTTATTCAACATCTGTTATCTGCTAGGCTCCATAAATACACAAAGCAAGGTCACACACAGTGTAGAAACGTCCTGCAGCCTCACTGCCTGGGATTGGTCTGGGCTCTACAACTGACTACCTGACTCTGTGCCTCAGTTTTCTCACCTATGAAGTAGGGATAATAATAGAATGTAAAGAATTATCACAAAGATTAAATGAACAAATGTAAATAAAGTGCTTGGAAAGTGCCAAGCATATAATAAGCACTCAGGGAGGCTGTCTTTCTTCTCCAACATCATCATCATCAGTGTTCATCTGTACAGATCTGGACCATTCATCCAGTACAGATCTAAAGATACCCAGAAATGTAACTTTCAAACTCAAGTTCATAAAAGAAGTCTAGAGGAAGTGTATTGGAGGCTCAGGGGAGAAAATAAGAGCCAGGGTTCTGGATAAATGGAGACTCTACTAGCCCTTCTGCCAAAACACCTGGCCCAAAATCTTGATCGTAACAGAAACTCTGAGATTTCTTTTTAATGCTGTTGAGGCTGCCTTGAAGTCAGTGTGATCTCGAGGTGGGTATAGTGTGGTGTTAGAGAGAAGAGCCATACTGCTCAGCATGGCCCTTACATGTCCGTGTGGGTAGGGGGCCTATTCAACAGGAAAGCCTTGTGTGAAGAAGCACAGTGCTAGGCACCACAGCTGTTCAACGACTACAAAGGTTCCAGCTTGGGAGAGCAGGAGGGAGGGAGGTGAAGTTCACCACCTTGCCTCCTCATTGTCCACCTTGCTGGGAGCCCGTCAGCCAAGCCCCTCAGCCGCCATCCGCTGTGCAGCTTTTGGACCCCTCTGTATAACAAGCAGGGTCTCACTCTTTCTCCTCATTCTCTGGGCCCCATCCCTACCCATCAGTGGACTCTCCAGTGAGGAGACCATTCCCAGCCCACCCCCACAGGGCTGTCTGGAGGAGCTCAGACGGTATGTCATCCCGTCTGTCTTATCCTCTCTGAAACTCGTTTCTCCTCTCCTGTAGTGGGAACTTCTTCCTTCTCCCAACAGCAGGGAACTTCCCTTCCAGCCTCTCCTCCTCTCCCTCCCACCCTCACTCCACCATCACTAGGGACAATAATATGTTCTGGGCTGGCATGGCTTGGCTTTTGGTATGTAGGAATTCTAAAAGCCCTTTCTTTCTTCTCCATAACGCCTGACTTTGGGCGTTACTGTCTCACCATAGACTTCAAGGTCTTACTGAAGTTCAACGTTGTTCTAGCATTGGCTCTTATAAACCTCCCCAGGCAGTGATGGCCTCTGGCTGACCCTTTCAGGGTCAAGGTACAAAGCAAGCTTGCAAAATGCTCTAACACAGGCTGGACATGGTGGCTCATGCCTGTAATCCTGGTACTCTGGGAGGCCAAGGCAGGTGGATCACCTGAGTTCAGGGGTTTGAGACCAGCCTGAGCAAGAGTAAGACCTCCATCTCTACTAAAAAAAAAAAAAAAAATGCTCTAACACAGGTCAAAAATAGTTTCTGTACTGTTTCTCGTCATTTAAGTCCCCTTTCCCACCCACTCACCCACCCCCCGTCACCAACCATGGGCTACAACCAAGGTTTCATAGCCATTTGAAACTATTTTTCTCAAGCTATTGTAAGCTCCCAAAACATCCACACACCCTCATTGTGGAGCTCTGTGGACCACATGGGGACCAGACCCAGCATGGTCATGTGAACTCTAACTGTGCAAATTTTTAGTTGAATGCCCAGAAGTTTATTACTGGTGAGGGAAGAAGGGGAGGAGGGAGACTGGAGCTGGTCATCTTATAAAGCAAAAATAAATGAGCTCTGAAAACTTCCCCGGAGGGTTTTCTTATGTGTGCTTAAGACCTGAGTCACAAGATGTGTGAACTCCCACCTGGAGAAAAAAGTTAGTGTGGCCAAACCCCCCTCTCTTAGGTCCTATTCCACTGACAGCAGTGTCCTATTCCTTACAGACAGCAGTAAGAATCAGTGTGTGTATGGGCTTGGGACCTAGGCCACCTGGATCCAGACTATTCCTAATTAGGTGACTCTCAATGAGCCCCCCAGGCCTCATTTTCTCACCCATAAAATGGGTAGAATAATGACTTCACAGGCTGAAGCTAAGGTTAAATGATCAGTATGTGGTTCATGCATGTCAGTTCTCACAGCCACGTCTGGCACCCAGCGAGCCTTCTGTTAACAGGAGCAGTTATTAGCCTTCCCATTATCCCTTATTATTTATGCAATCCACTGTGTTGAGCACTTTCTCCCATCTCAATTAGGCCTCGACACAGCTAAATGAAGATACTACTGCAGTTACCAGGTTACATCTGAGAAGGTAAATGGCTCAACCTGTCAGTAGAGTAAGAGACATTGTCAGGATCTGACCCCAAGGCCCCTGCTCTTAATCCATGCATCCCACTCTCTTTGGGGAATGGGCCTTGAGGACATGGAAACACAATAAGATGCCCTCCTGAAGGAGCTGCCTTTAAGAGTAATGAGGTCAGTATGCAAACAGCCACCCTCACAGGGGTGCAGGGTCAGGCCTGGCAGCTTTCTCCAGTAGACTCAGCAAGGTTGTTATGACTCCAGTAAGATGCTGGCTTAGTAAGAAGTGGTCCTCACCTGGGGCCTCATTATGTGACAACTTCCCTCACCTGTGTCCCACTCCCCGCAGCCCCCAGCTCAGGCCCAGTACTCTGGGGCACTCTGACTGCCCAAGGGCTCCCACTTCAGCCCATCCTCAGGGTCAAGGTCTAGCAATCCTCTCCTCTCTGCCCCTAATCAGAACCCTCTCTGAACTGCAGGTTACATCTGAAGAGACATTGTCAGGATCTGACCCCAAGGCCCCCACTCTTAATCCATGCAGCCCACCCTCTCATCCCGCACCCCTGTGAGGGTGGCTGTCTGTATACTGACTGCACTAATGAGGGAGGACAACTTCATGTGTCCTACCCAAAGGGATTTTAATTTTAACTGGGCTGTGCTTTGAGCCAAGGGACTAGAGGTAGTGGTGGGACTTCTGACAGCAAGTCAGCCAGCGGAGGAAATGGATGTGGCAGGGAGACCCCCTGGCTGGGTCCAAGTACTGACGCTCCTGCCCCATCACCAGTCAGAAGCACCTTACGACAGCCTTTGTTGCTGATGGGTAGCCTTGTCCTAGAACGTGGAAGGACCCGGCCTGTGGCTTGGGTGATGCCACTCTAAAGTGGGCAGAGGTTTCTCCACGTGGCATGTGGGGCAAGTTAGACAAGTTGCTGTAGCAACGTGCTCTGGGATTCCAAACAGGATGACACAGAGAAGGGATTTCGGCCTTCACAGCTGGGGCTGACAGCTTTCTTCCCCCAGCAGCATCACTCAGTTGGCCCAGACTACCAGAAATCCTGACTGCAGATTTTCAGGGCCCATTTCTTTCCTACAGATCTTAGGACTGGGCCTCAGGAGGGCCAGGAAAGATCCTGAAATGTGCAAAGTAGTACAGCTCCTAACAGTCTGCAAAGAGTGCTCCCCATGTTCCTTCTATCAGTCAAGATAGGACAGGTGGGCTCGGCGCCTGTAGCACAGTGGTTGCAGCACAAGCCACATACACCAAGTGTGGAGGGTTCAAACCCAGCCTGGGCCAGCTAAACAACTGCAACAAAAAAATAGCCGGGTGTTGTGGTGGGCACCTGTAGTCCCAGCTACTTGGGAGGCTGAGGCAAGAGAATCGCTTAAACCCAAGAGTTTGAGGTTGCTGTGAGCTGTGACGCCACAGCACTCTACCAAGGGCAACATAGTGAGACTCCATCTCAAAAAAAAAAAGATAGGACAGGTGAAGCCAGAAGGTTCTGTCGAGGCTGGTGTACCCATTAGATGGATGGGGAAGAGTGAGGCTCTTAAAGGGTGAGTGATTTTTCGTGATTTTCCCAAGATTAAATGGGGACCCAGGACCAGGTCTTCTGACCAAGGTTGAAATTAGGAACCTAATTTGCTGTACTCATAAGGAGAACTTAAAGAGTAAGTAAGCTTCAGCCAAAGATATGAAGTTTTAATGTTTCAAATTATTCTCTGTAGGCCTCTGGGGGCATCCCCAATCCCCACCCTTCCTCCTCCAGGACAAAGGCCACAATGCAGTCTCTATTTCCTCTCCTTTTAGAATTGTTCTTTCCCTGGAGCTCATTACCCCTTATATTCAGTCACTGCTAGTAATCATTAAGTCTCATAAATAATTTGTAGACAAAGCTCTTCTCTGAATTTATTCTCACCACTTACTATACATATAAGCCAAATCCACAATCTGTGGGACTCAGTACAAGATCAAGGTGTGTTTTAAAATTTCTAGATGATCACAGTAGGGCATTAAAAGGAGTGAGGGGCCCTTCTAGTTGTGAGAGTGTTAGCCACTGCACAGGGCAAGCACCCAGGAAGCCAGCCCTGCTGGTTTGGCTCTCCCACAAGAGAAGAAATTGAGTGGCTTGTCTATTTCATCAGCATGTTCTGAGTACCCACTAACCCTCCAGGCTCAGGAGATTCTGAATAGATAAGGCACAGTCTCTGCCTCAAGGAACATGGAGGAGGGCACCTCACAGCCCCACAGACTGTAGTGCGAAGCACTGATGTCCATGGAGGGCAGGGGTATCCAGGAAGCAGCTCTAACAGCAGATAGCTACGGCTGTGAGGTCACTTCGAAGCCATAGAATCCAGAAGATGCTTCTGTCTCCAGTTATATTCCCAAGACTCCTCTGAGAAACTTTTAGGGGCAACCTCTGAGCATTTGACATTGACTCTGGACTGGCCATCTTGATAAATTCAAGATGCTGAGACTCAGAGTTACTGGCTTTTCTGTAGCCCCAGGTATTTGTAGTGGCAGTTGCTGCAGAGCTAGCACTTCTAAATAAGGGTTACCTTCCTCCTTCCCACCAGCCCACTTGTTTTGGCATGAAATTAGAGATGATCAGTGCTAGGAGGGACAGAAGGGACCAGCAAATTTAGTGCTCCTCAATCCTGGGTGAAGGTGACAACAGACATAAAACAAGACCTTCTCCCAGACAACCCCACTCCCCCGAACACATTATCACTCTCCACAGTGAGGGCTCCAGTGGCATTTTTTAAAGCTCCCCAATAATTCTAATGGGAAGTCAAGATTGATAGCCCAACTGCAATCTAAACCCCAATCCCTAGTCAAGCAGAAGAGAAAAGCAGGGGAAAGGAAATGACTTGATCAGGGTCATATAACACATCAGGAGTAAAGCCAAGATTCAAGCAATTCTCCATTGCTCCAGCCTGAAGTTGCAGGACTTGTGGCCACATGGGGCTGGAGACACAGTCTAAGACAGCTTGAGACGCTGAGGGCAAGGTGGGATTTAGGGGTAGACACCCATTCACTGGTGACACAATGTCCCCTACAAGGCCATAAGCTACTTGATCACTGTGTGGCCCCAGGCTGGAAAACCAAAGAGGAGCTACAGAAAGATTAGCTGAAGATCCCAGTCCCCAGTCCCAGCTGCCCACAGACAGAGGGACCAGCACCCAGGATGGAGGGTGTGCCTTGGAGGAGCCCACGAGGGTCATTCTAAACCTGTGACGCTGGGTCTGCTGAAGCTGCGTGGGCGTGCAGCTGGAAGGAGCCTCTGCCTCAGGATCAGGCACCAGCAAAGCCCAGCTGGGCAAATGGAGAAGGAATGCTCCACCAAAGAGAAGGAGGGGGCTGGCCTTGGGGCAGAGGAGGAGGGCCCCAGGGCCTCTCTGAGAACCCAGCCCAAATTCGGGCTTCATTGTCCCTCTTGCACCCATCCATCCAGACCTTTCTCAGCAGCAGCTAAAGGGAGGATACAACACAAAGTTGGATCTTACTCCCTTGCTAAACTGTCAGTGGTTCCCTACTACCGTTAGGCTGAGTCCAGACTCTTTCACAGAATTAACCAGACCTGGATGTCTGGCCCTGGCCTGCACTCAGGACTCACCTGTGACAAAAACACAGGTGTGGACACCTGCACGCACCCACAGCACCCCAGTGAGACTGAGCTTCTCTTACTTAGTGTCTCCAGCACACAGAGCTCTCCTTGGCCTTCACTCACCTTGTTGCCTGTACCTGATTGTAGCCCTCCCCTGCCTCTTTTTTCCTGGCTGCCTCCCATTTACTCTTCAGGTCTCCACTTAGACACTGCTTTCTCCTGAAAACCTCCCTTGATTCCCCAGTCAGAGCCGAGGCCTCACTTGTGATCTCCAGGATCCTGTGCTTGCCACACTGTATTCCAACTGCATGCACATCCTCTCCACTGTGCTGGGATTGCTGAGACTGGGACCACGTCTCTTGTCAACCTCTGCATCCCCAGCTCTCACATAGGACCAGCCATAACAGTTGTTCAATTAATATGTGTTAAATGAGTGAAAGAACTGTGTGTCCAAGTAAAAGAAATTCAGGGGCAAGGATACATATCTTAAATTTCTTTGCCGAAGAAACCCAGAAGGTCCCAATATAATAGGCTGCAGGAGCCAGGCCCTGTTAGATGCCCTGGGGGATAAAAGATAAGACGAAATAACCCCTGGCTTTCAAAGAGCTTATGTTTTAGTAGGGGAGGGGAGATTTTCAGATGAACAACCACAGTGCTAAGGAGGAAGTAATGACTATAAGACAGTCAGATAAAGGACTCTGAGATTTGAGAGGTGGAAGAGAGATGATTTTTAAATGCAAAAAGGACTGGCTCTGGCAGCGAGAGGGGTGGGTGGAGAGTTCATCTGGGCAAACCGCCTGTTGTTTGGTCAGCAGGATGCTGGAGTGTGTATCATGCTTGTTCCAGCAAGAATGAAACCATGGCTGAGGCTTCTGAAGGGAAACTGAATGCCAACTAAGTCATTTGGATTTTGCAGATGGGAGTCATTGAAGGTTTTTGAGGGAGGGTGGTAACATGTTCTAATCTGTGCTTGGAGGCCCTCCCCAAGGGGAGTGTGGGAAGGTTGTATGCAGATAGGAAAACAATGGGGAACAGGTGGAATAAGGTGGCTGCTGCAGTGGCCCAGGCAAGGGGACACAGAGCCTGAAGTACAGTGGTCAGGGGAAAGAGGAGGGAACCTGTGGGGGACAGAATCTAGCAGGGCCCGGATACCAGAGAAGGAAATTTGTCTGGGAGGCCAAAGAATAGTGTCACTACCCTAAGGAGAGATGTGGGAGGATGAGAGATTTGAAGAGGGGAGGTTGTGTCAGCTGGACTGTCAACTTTGCAGTGGAAGTGCAGAGCTGGGCAGGTGGAGGTGGCCCTTGGGTGGTGAGGAATGTTGGCCGGGAGCTGCCACACAGACATGCCTCAGTGGAGCACCCTGCAGTGTGGAGCCCCCTGTCCTCCACCCCTTTCCAGGCCCCAAAGCTGTGATTCATGCCCCACAGTTAAAGAGAACTCAGATTCTGAGTATAAAATCCTTTCAGAGCAGAAGCAGCCAGCGAGAGCGCCAGGCCAGACCACAAGCCAAATGTCAGCTGTGGAATGTGCTTGCTGCCCACGGCGAGGCCGGCAGGGGCAGGGCCCTGGCAGGCTTGGCAAGGGGCCCTGCCGAGTGTCCCAAGTGTGTCCAAGTTACCGCCGCACTTGGCGCTGCTCTCTTCTCTCTTTTCAGTGTGGGTCTGCTGCACCCTCTCCCCCCAAGGCTGATCCCACATCACCCTTGGTGTGAAGGCCCTGGTCGCCCATCGTCTGGCCCATCCACCTCAGTCCTAGGGACTAAAACCAATAGGTGGGCAGAAGCTGGGGGAGAACTGTGGGAGGGGGGCCAGAAAAGCTCCCATGGCTGTGGCCACAGCCACCTAACTGGTCTCCTAGCATCTGCTCTTATCCCTTAAGGCTCTTCTGCCAGCAGCTAGAGGGATGCCACCAGAATGTAGGTCAGATCATGTCACCTCCCTGCTCGGCTCCAAACCCTCCAAGGCCCCCCTCCTCACTCTGAGTAAGATGCCCCAGTGATCTGGCTCCCCTGCCTTGCTGATCTCATCCCTCCAGTGTCCCCCCCCCCCGGCCCGCCCTCCCCACCCCCACAGCCTTCAGCTGTTGGCAGACACACCAGGTACCTGGGGCCCTGAGCTTCCCTTGCTCTTCCCAGAGAACCTCTCCCGCTTCCTAGGTCACTACTCCAACATCCTTCTCCCATTGAGGCCTGAACTGGTGCCTGTGCCCAAAATTCAACCTGTGCTCATCTACCCAAATGCCCTCTTACCCTCCCAACTGGCTTTAGTCTCACTTCAACATTATTGCTGGGTTTGTTTATTTATATTGTGTATTGCCTGCCCCCAATAGAAGGTAAACATCATGAGAGCAAGGATTTTTGTCTATGGCATTCTCTTATGTATCTTAGGATCCACAGCAGTGCCTGGGCAGACTGGGCAAGTAATACATGGTACTAGAGTGAATCAATCAACAATCAATGAAAATCTCCCCACCAGCCTGTAACAATCGCCCACAATCCCATTCACCAATCAATCACCCCCTTTTAGGTAAGCCAATCCCCTTCTTCCCCCTCCCTACCACCTTTTTCTGTTTTAAATTGCATTTTACATATAACAGTATAAATAAGTAATGAAAAGTTTTCCAGGGAAAAACGAAGTATAAAGAGTGGCCCTCCATTCTGTAGTTCTAGTGAAATATAGTTAGGGAACTTTTAACTATATTAGAAAAAGATTTATCACACAGATGATATCACAACAGTAGCAAAGAAAGAGAAACATTCAACTACAGTCACCTATAACGTTTTTTTCAAGTGTGCATGTAATTCTGTTTAAATATGAAGTTTACATGGCTTTAATTCTAGCTTAATTTTACCTTTTTTTTTTTCATTTCAGATTAATTTGAGGGCACAAAGTTTAGATTACATTGTTTTCAATTCTAAGGCCAAGTTCAAGTTGTAGTTGAGCCCTTTATCCAGAGAGCATGCTGGACAGCCTCTCATTGTGCACATTAGGTGAGATCCCTCCAACTGCTCTCCTTCCTCGCCTCTCCTTCCCCTCTCCATTGATGGATTATACTTGTATTTTATTAGTATTGACTGCATTGGATACTTGTTTTTCCCATTCTTGAGATACTTCACTAAAAAGGATGTGTTTCCGCTCCATTCAGGTAAACACAAAAGATGTAGAGTCTTTATCTTTTCTTGCAGGTGAATAGTACTGCATGGTGTACATATAACACAGGTTGTTAATCCATTCATGGGTTGATGGGCATTGGGGTTGCGGCTACATCTTGGTAATTGTGAACTGAGCTGCAATAAACATTCTGGTGCAAATGTCCTGTAGTAAAATGAATTTTGTGGTTTGGAACCTGTAGCTCAGCAGCTAAGGCACCAGCTGCATACACCGGAGCTGGTGGGTTGGAATCCAACCTGGGCCTGCCCAACAACAATGACAACTACAACTGAAAAATAGCCAGGCATGGTGGCGGGCACCTATAGTGCCAGCTACTTGGGAGGCTGAGGCAAGAGAATCATTTAAGCCCAAGAGTTTGAGGTTGCTGTCAGCTATGATGCCACCGCACTCTACCAAGGGCAGTAAGACTCTGTCTCAAAAAAATAAAAATAAAAAATAAAATGAATTTTGTTATTCTGCGTAGACACCTACTAATGGAATTGCAGGTTCAAATGGAAGGTCTACTTTTAGCTCATTGAGAATTCACCATACTTCTTTCCATAGAGGTTGTATTAGTTTGCAATCCCACCAACAAGTACAAAGGTGTTCCCTTCTCTCTCTATCCACACCAGCATCTGCAGATTCAGGACTGTGTAATGTGGGCTAAGATACCAGTCTGCTAGGTGGGCCCATGTCCAGGCCTGAATTTCCCTGGCCATTTGTCATCAAAGGCTTTCTTTGAGAATAAGAAAAGGTTCGTGGTATCACTCATGGGTAGGGAGGGCAAGGAGGGCTCCTGAGGGGAGGGAGGGCAAAGGGAAGGACAAGGCCTGAAAAGGGACAAGTTGGTTCACCCAGGCTGCCAGATGGCCCCCGGGTGTTCATCAATACTTACCGTGGCTCAGAGAGGACAGAGGAGACAGGAAAGGCCTAGATCTGTAATGGGACTTCCTAGGAAACAAGGGAGGCTGCAACAGAAGTTTAAAATGCCTCATTTTCCACAAAAGGGAGTGGTTCAGACATCATCCATACACTGCAGAATGTGGCCTTTTATTAGTACCCACTAAGGAGCCAGGAGTGCCCAGGGAAGATGGTGGGGGCTGAACACAGTGCCCAGGTTATGGTCCAATCCCTGGGAACCACCAAACCAGAATCTGCTCATATAGCTTGGGAGATGACATGAGACCCTTTGTACAGGTAGAGAGACTGAGTCTGAGTCCAACAAGGTCCAGGTTAGGAGTATGTGCTACTGACATGGGGTGTCAATATTGGACTTGACACTTATTAAGTGTGTGACCTTGGTTAAGTCACTTCCTTTCTTTAGAATGTATAGTGGAAATGATGATGCCTACTTTGTAGGATTAATATGAAAAACTAGCGCTAATGCTCATTAACAAACAAAATGTCTGGCAGGATGAGGTGCTTACTAAATGTTAATGACAACAGTAACACCTGCTAACATAGAGGTTAAGTAATGTAGCCAAGATCGCCAGGAAGATGAAGTCACAGCCTGGGATTTGAACCGTGGCAGACTAACCCCAGAGACTGTGATGTTGAGAGATCAGGTGACTTGCCCAAGGTCACACATCTGCTGCTAAACAAGACAGCCAGAGTCCAACCCTCTCAGAACTTCCATTTAGTCACTTCTAAAACAAACGTTTGGCCTTCGTATTTCTAAAAGCCCCATGGGGGCTATGTTTCCATGCTTCTGTGAACATTTCCTGAGCCAGAAGCTGAACTACGATTATAAAGGCAGCTGTAACATGAGAAACAAAATTGACAGCAGCAATTCTATTTCAAAACCATCTCCTCTAGAGCATGGATAGATCCAGGGCATGATTGGCCCTCCCTCATCCACATGTTGATGGGGCATCTTGGGCCTCAGAGGCTCCCAGAGAGAGGAGGGCCCTTAACAGAGCCTGAACATCCAGACAAGTGACCATCCTAGGCTTGCATCTCTCCAGTGACAGGGAACTAACCACCTTGTGTGGCAGTCCTTCCTTTTCTAACCAAGGCAGATGGAGTCACGAGCTCTTCACTCCTCTATGTTCCTATAAGTGGCAGCAGACATTAGAAATAATTTTGCAGCCATGTCATGAAAAATTAACCTATACTAAAAACCCAAAGCACTTCTGAATAACGGTCAGAGAACCAAAACACTTCCATTCCCCAAAGTTCCCCATCCCCACCTAGCCAAAGGCATCTGGTGGATCTATATTGAGCTCCCTGTAGCCAGAGAACTTTTCAGATGGGTATGAGTATATCCACTGTAGGGCGGATCCTCCAAAGAAGGGACGGGCCCCACAATGCCTTTTTTTAGTTTGCATTCAAAGAGCAGAGGAGACTGGCCCAGTAGCTCTCTGGGTCCTCATTGCTCTACTTCCTCTCCTCTGAGGGAAAGCCCTGCCACAAATTGCATGTCCTGAGCCTTGTTGTGCTCTCACTTTGCCCAAATACTCCCTAGACTGGGGCTTATCCCAGATACACAGGGCTCTTGATCCACACCCCCATGACAAGCAGGAGACAAAACCAAAACCAAACTGTCTGAGCCCTTTGAGCTGGTTAGTATGTCAGGAAAGGGAGGGACTCTCTGTCCAATTTGTCTCTATTTGAAATGGCCTAAGGCCAGAATGAGAGTGGGCAGGGCCGCCACGTACAGCTGTATAAGCTGTACACTGCATAGTTTACGTCAACTGCAGTGTAAACATTATCCTCTGCAGTTGTGCAGAACAGTGATCTCAGGAGTGGAGGCACAAAGAAAGTGGTAAGAGTGTCCATAAATGGGCTTCTTTAAATTCTGCACAAGGACTGAAAGCATGTAGTTCTACATGTGCTTTTTATAGATAAGGAAACTGAGGGCCAGAAAGAGGGAGAAACTGGTCTGAAGCTACAGAACAAGTTGGAATCCGTGTTGGGATTACAACTGGGGCTTCTGACGCCAAAATCCAATACTCTAAGTGCCCTCCCTCCTTGCAGCTCTGAGAATCACATCCCCCTTCAACCCTTTGATGGAAGCTTAGTATCTTAGAGGCCTGAACACTTATTTTCATTTTTTTTGTCTCATTTAACAAGTGCATATTGATTGCCTGTTGTGTGCTAGACATTGTTCTCAGTGCAGAGGATAAAGTGGAGAGACAGACAGATATACTGTCCTCCAGGAGAGTGCTAGTGAATGTTTACCAACTGATTCTGGCTCTTGGGATGGGATGGAGAAAGTTCCTATCATTCTTATTTGTAGCATTTTCCAATTACTATGATGTAAATCCTCCCACCATAGTCAATTTAAAACAACCAGTGTGACATCACTGGCTGGGAAGATTGCATTATCATCAGCTCTTGAGAGCAAGCTGCCCCTTTCCAGTGGGAGAGGAGCCAGTGTCCAAGCAAGAAAACAGCTCTTATAAACATTTGTAATTATTTTTAATTGAAAATAAATAAACAAGATGCTATGAGGAAGAATACTGGGTTCTCCATAACATGGTCAGAGGTTTTTCAGAGGCAATGACATTAAAACTGGAGGTTGAAAAGGAATCAGCTGAACAAAGATCTTGGGAAATAACATTCCAGACAAAGGGAACAGCAAGTGTAAAGACCTCAAGAGGGGAAAGGGCTTGGTGTGTTTGAGAAGGGAAGCAGTGTGGCTAGAAGGGACTAAGTGATGAAGATTATGGCACAGAGGAAGGCAGATCCTCCAGGGCCTGGTGGGCTCTGGGAAGGGTCTGGAATCTATTCTAAATGCTGTGTAGGGACTCTTAGAAGCCAGGATCTGATCAGCAATTTTAAAAGATCACTCTGGCTGCTGTAAGGAGCATAGCTTGGCCACTGAGCAAAATCAGAATAAAGGGACCAGGTGGCTGTGAGGCAAATCCAAGCACAAAATGATGAACATGACTTAATCTGAGTGATAACAAAGGAGACAGACACATCTAAGAGGGGACACATCTAAGAGGAACTGAGGGGTAGAACCTGCAGGATTTGCTGATGGGAAGTAAAGGAAAACCATGAGGAATGACTTCCAAGCTTCTGACCTGAACAATCAGGCAGTGGTGATGCTATTTATCAAGATGAGGAGAGTTGGAGAAAGCAAGTTCAGAAGGGAAAGTCTGAGTTCCTCTTTGGTGACGTGAAATGTGAGATGCTATGAGACATCCAAGTGGGAATGTCCCATAGGTGGCTGGACAATTGTCCATGGAGCTCGGAGGGCAGGCTGGGCTGGACTGGAGTGTGATGTGGGCTGATCCTGTGTCAGCAAGATCTTGCAGGTGTCCACTTGTAGTTACATCTCTTCAGACTTCAGTTTCTCACACAGTGTGGAAGTGTGGTAGTGGTGGGGGGGACGTGTGTGAATGTGTGTCAGTGGGAGCTCATATGTGCATATGTGTGTATAATCATGTCTGTGTATGTGTGTATATACATGTGGGTATGTGCATATATGTGTGTGCATTCGGATGTATGTTTTTATGTGCTTTAATTGACCAAGACTTTATTATACTTTAAAAGAACTTAAGAGATTTATGATGTCAAGACTATTGTGTTTATATCCTTCATAGCTACTCTTGAAATCTTGAAGAAAGAGATCCGTTTTGATCAACTTTCCTACTTAGAGAAAATGGTAAATGATGTAAGACAGAAAAATACGCTGGTTTTTCTAAAACTGGGAACACACGGAGGTGATCCATATGTTCACTAGAGGTATGAGATGGCTATCCAGGACTCAGAGGAAAAACAAGAGTAATTACAGCAAATTTCAGCACGCTATCCACTGTTTTCAATTATTAGGACTGTTTTCCCTGAGCCCAACATCTGCTTAAGCAGCACACTGGCATATCCTGATTTCTCAGGAAAAAATGCAAAGAGCATCCATGGCTCTCCCCAGCACTTGATCACCCTTTATCCCCCTCTCTGGACACCTAAGCAAGTGTCCTTTTTGCAGCCCACATGCCACCAGCCCTGGCAACCGCTTGGTCTCCTGCACACCCCAGCAAAGGGGCCCTTACTACTCCCTAGGCTGCCGGCCCTGTGTGTTTGCTTCTGATTTGGAGAATTCTTCCTTAGATAGAGCTGCAGACACTTTAGAGAATGAACTGAAGGGAAGTTGTTGTGATAAGTCACCCATTTGCATGCATTGATTTCTCCAGAACAGAATATGATACTGAGAAGACAGGCCAAAGAATAGATAAGGCTTTTGATTAGTTAATGAAATTGAAGTAGAAGACAGGTAGACAGGCCAAGTCCAGGGTGCTCCTGGATTGTACCATGAGGACACACCTGGACCTGGCTGGAGAGAGGGGAGGTTGATTGACAGAGGGTAGTAGGTAAAGGGAAGCCCGCCCTGTGTCCCTCTGTTCAGGTCCTTCTTGGATGAATATCAAGTTAATCTGATAAACTCAATCCAGGCAGCACATCTTTTGCCCATTCCGACCGAGCATCTCCATCAAGGCCAGCTGAGTGTTCAAGACTCAGCTAAAGTGGACTTTTGAAATTGTCTAATGAGGATATCCAGCCTCCTCATCATACACACCATACATACTGGTTCCTGATGTGTTTTTCACAGATTTGACATTCAAGAGGATGTGCAATTACACACAGGGCAGTGTGGCTGCAGCTCTCATGCAGCAGGCCTTGCTTCAAACCGCTGGCGCACTCAGAGCCACTCGCTGGCAGAAGCAGCAGAGGGTGTGGACTGAGGACCTGCTGTTTTCCAAATGAGATAATTTCCCTGAGAGATTCCTCTAAGAAACAAGTGGTGTGCTCATACCATGGGGAGAGATGAAGCCTTTCCACGGAAGCCTCTGTGCTGCTGTGTTCCTTCTCCCTCCCCTCTCTGGACAGTCTCTGGCCAGCCTTCAAATGGATGGAACCCTCTTCTTTCTTTGGACTCCGTGGGGAGATAAAACCTCTTCCTTCAGGTATCCCTCCCGGCCTTGTGCTCATAGATCGATCCCTTGGCTGTGCTGTGACACATCCTAGACTCCTGGTGAGCAGTGTTCTCACCCATATGGAGGCCGGAAACGAGATCTGAGCCCCACCGCTAGACAAGACTCCAACTTGCTTTTTCAGGCAGCTGGCTGGTGAGATGGGTGGCTGAAGGAACATGAAGTAAGAGGGACCCAGGGGGGTTTCCTTCAGGGGAAAAGGCAGAGATAATTCTTAGTTAGTAGAGAGACATGAAGTCCCATTCAGAAGGGGAGTCATTTGGCAAAGAAGTAAGATGCTGATGAGTTGATTAGAAAAGCTAGAAAACAGGCTGATCTTTTGCAAGAGTGAAGAGGAGAGATTCATCCCTCTCCAGGGAAGGCCTGAGTTTTGGCAAGATTGCTCCAAAGCACAGGACGGCATCCAGGCCTGGTGGTTAGGGCTGTCTTGTCATCACCAGGCTGGTCCCAATCACAGGCCCGGCTGGGTGCTAAGCTTCTGTGAGGAGGGGCTATAGTTTACTTTCATAAGTGGCTGGAGGCTGAGGGACATTTGTCTGGACCCAAGAACTGGTGGGAAGAGGGGAATGCTCTCAGTCTCAGAAGCTGATCTGATGGAAACTTGCAGAGGCAACCACCATGTGTCTGGCCACAGGGGTGCCCCCCGGTCCAGTCTGCTGCCCCTCCCCCCTCACGGGAGTGGCTTTGGGAGTGAATCAGAGTTGGCAGAGCACACAGATTCAGAACATTGGTGCTGTAAATGTTCTTAGAAGCCCTCGTCCAGCTTCCTCACTTTCTATAAGGGAACACTGAGGCCCAGACAGGGGCGGTGTCTTGTTTAAAGTCACACAGTCCATTGGTGGCAAAAACCACGTACCCTGATGCCCAGCTGAGTTCTTACCACAGCAGTCTTAGCTCCTAGAAGGGAGGAAGTTCACTCGCATGGCCCCTTTTCTGAGTCCTAAAACCAGCTGTCTGTCCAAAAGTTAGAAGTCCGCCTTTTAGACTTTGACCTTGGCACTCTGCCCTCCAGCCTTATGACTCACAGAGGTAAATATCGCTCCCATTCCTAGAAGACCCCTGAGAAAGAGATGCCTGGGGCATTCCAAGGCCACACAGTCAGGTCTCAAGCAGTCAGTGCACACAGTTACCCCTCTTTGAACTAAAAGGGGTCTGATGAGAGCCAGGGCCCCCACCTCACCACTAGCCCTGGAGCGTCTGGCTGGGGTTCAGCACAGCCCAGCTCTGGGGCAAGGCGGGGCTTTCTGTGGAAGGGTGACCACATCGCCAGGACCCCCATCAAGGGTCCATCTTTCTGACATCTGGGAGTGTCCAGAAGCAGGAGGGCCCGGTGGTCAAGTCTCCATGGTGCAAACATTGGGAGAGGGAGCTGGGCCTGGTTAATGCAGAGTATGAGATGATGATTTTCTTTAATCCTTTCCGTTGGCTTGGGAATGCAAAATATTATCATTTTTGCCTGGAGATTTCCCTTCCTAAATGTGTTTGGCTCCAGCCAACAGTAAGATGAATTTGCATTCCTTCACACTGCCTGGCCTCCAATTCTAAATTGTTTGCCGAGACTCGAGATAGATGCTCAAGTGCTGACAACTGGAAGTCAGCTGCACGCTTGCCCAAGAGAACCTTCCGGACATGTGCCAGGAGTGGGCCTGAGATGTCAGAGAGCTTCTCATTTCACAAACGGGGAACTGAAGCCCAGAGAGGCGTTACGACTCTCTGTGGACATACAGCCAAGTCAATGACAAAGCTGAGATTAGAACCCAGACCACTGCACCCTAGTCGAAACTTCTCTTGGCTTCAGGTTCTGTTGACTTACAAACATATCTGTTGCCTACCCAGCGTGGCTGTAGGCTCTAAACACCACAAGGTCACAGTCCAGCTGCCCCTGGGGAGGGACTGTACCCTTTCCCCACCAGCCCAGAAACTCCCAAGGGCAGGACCCCGATGCCCTCCTGCCTGGGGGCTCCGCAGGTTAAGGGCATAGTTACTAGCTCTCCTTTGATGATGGAAGGTTCCCCACTTCTCTCTGGAGTTGAAGGGCTCCAAGCTGGAAAATCCCTCTTCTCCAGTGGAGGCCTTCTTCCTTCAATTAGCTGGAAACTTCTCTGATCTCTAGACCACATCCTCTGACCCTCCTTTGCTATCTGACCAGGGCCTATTACAAGAGCCTAGACTAGGGTCCTCTGGCCTCCAGCAATGCCCCCATACCTGGCACTGTCCTCCTAGATGTCTCTTGGAACAATAGCCTCAGAGCAGAAGGGAAGGCTGGCTGGCAGCAGAGAAAGAAGGGCTAGAATGCAGAGGATGTGAAGCATCTGGGCGTCTAAAGCTCATTTCCTTTTCACTTTGGGATGTCTTGTGTTTCTCTTTTTTCTCTTCTTCTTCATAGAAGCAGGAGGTTCACTTTGCAATATCTTTTTGCTTAGGACAATTTTATGGTCTTTTCCTCCCTCCCCCGTCCCTGTCTGTGATTTGATTTTGGACATGAAGATTCTTGGTATCCAAGTAAAACTGGCAAGAGGGAGAAAATGTCAGAGAATCTTGGTGATAAATCTAGCCTCCCTCGCCCCATCCCAGCTCCTTCCCGCCAAGGAAAATGAAAGCTCTTGTTCACACAGGTGTGTCTGCCCCACGGAGCAGAACCCAGAGAGCAGTAAAGGCTTGAGGCCTGGCAGTGGGAAGGCTTCCAGGGAGGTTCCCTCTTAAGAGTCCACAGAGTGGCTTCCTCTGGCTGGCAGCTCAGACCTGAGTCTTCATCCAGACGTTCAAGGCTCCATCCTTCCATATTCCTGATCCCATCTTCTACCTGTCCTGGTCAAGGAGTCATCAACCATTTCTCTAGTGAGCAGGATCTGAGGGGAGGGGACCCAAGGTGGATGAGTTTGCAGGACAGGTAGGGTGGGAGGACAGCCTGGGTGAGACCATTCCAGGGAAGACTTGTCGACTAAGGAGAGTGGGTAGCTCAAATGGGAGAAGGCCTGATGGTGGTGGTGGGATGGCACAGGACCCTTGGGGCTCCCTGGCTCTGTGACCTTGGCCAGTTGCTGACCTTCTTTGTGCCTCAGTTTCCTCACCTATAAAAGGAGGATAATAATATATTTACTCTAAAAGGTTGTTGTGTAAGCATTAAGTTAATTTAAAACAGAGCTTGGTACCTAGTGTGTGTATGTATACCATTATTTTTATTGTTGTTCCCTAAATGGTAAAGGACTGTCAGTACCTCAGTCAGGGAAACTAGGAGGTAAAGCAAGGCAGGAAGAAGCCCAGAGGTACTTGTTCTAAGAACTCGTTCTCAGAAAGTGAGGAATCCAATAGACAAATCTATCTGCATCCTTTGGACACGAGCAAGGATAAAAAGCCCCTCATGGACGTGGCCTTGAAAAGTATACAACCTGATAAAAGATCAAGATACATGGGGAAACAGTGGTAATCCAAGGCAGGGGGTTACAAAGCTATGAGCAGCCAGGCCAAGGGCTACGCAGCCTCCGAGGAAGGATCACTGTATAGCAGAGGTACCTGTCATCAGAGCTGAGCCTAGAGGTGTGAGAGGAAGGGGAGAAAAGGCCTCCCGGGCTTGAGCAAAGGCACTGAGGCAGCTCAAGAATAGGGCATCTTGATTCGTTCAATTTAACCAAGATTTATTCAGTGCCTTCTGCGTACCAGGCACTGACACATGTTACTCCATTTAGTCTTGCCAGCCACCCTTCCAGGTAAGTATTATTCTTCCCATTTTACAGATGGGTAAACTAAGAACCAGAAAAGTAGAGTAACTAGCCCAGGGTCACTCACTTAGTGAATGAATGCTGGAGCTAAGCTTCTAACCAAGCTCTCCCTGAACTCAAAGCCTACACTCCCTCCATGCCTGGCCTCACCCTCAAGGCGCTGGCTGGATGGCAACTCTGGACACCTTTGCCCAGGTAGACTCCTCTCTTCTTTTTTCCTGGCTCCACATTCACACCAGGAAAGCCTGACTGTCACCTCTGTGCCACCTCATCTATTACTACATATTGTCCTTTGAGACCAATGTGACATCTCCAGAAACCACCCAGCCCTCCAAGGTCCTTCCCTTCTCCCACACCCGTGGCCTTCTGCCTACAGTGTGGGCTTACTCTCCTCATGCTTCCCAGGGCCACACTCCACGCTGGTAGGGAGGAGGGGAGATGGTGAAAGTGGAGGGGCACAGCAGGCCTCCTTAAGCTGGAGTGATTGCTCCCTGTGGAGCTATTGAGTTGTCCATGGCTGTGGTCACCACTAGGGACTGGGGCTGCCCCACCTGGTGGCAGGCGGTGGCCTCCACCTTAACCTGCAGTGTGTGGCTTGAAGACCACAGCGTGATGTTGAGGTCAACCATCAAGTGATGTTTGGTCCCTCCTTGGGACTAACTGACGCTTTTTTCAAAAGACATGCAAGATTTTGAGAAAGGGAGCAACAACTGACGTAACTTTGGCCACAGTCCATAAAAAAGCAGCCCAGGAATTGTGGCTTCCCCCCCTCCATCATCAATATAAGCCAGCAGTGCGGCGAGCCGCCCAACCCGCCTCCCAGCGTCGCTGCGATCAGCCTAATGACTCCCATAAACAACTTTGTTTTCTTTTGCTGGTATTTGGGGGTCATAAATCTCCAGAAGGAGTACATTCCCTGAGCATGGAAAACCACCCACCACTAGAGGAGAAGGCCAGGGATCTTGTCAGGAGCCAAGGTCAGAGACATGGACTTGACATCATTTTAGGAAATTCATTCTCTGGTTGGTTGGGTTTGGTCAGAAGCAAATGCCGACTGATTTCTGGGGAAGAAACTGGTGATTTGTAACTTAATGCCTGTTCCTTGTGGCCAAATTTCACTAATCCTGTCCCCCATGAAGATGGGGTGGGAGGACAGGGGAAGGCAAGACTGACCCTAGGCGGAGCCCGTGTGAGGCCACCTCCCTTGGGCCACAGCTTCCCTCCCAGCTGGCAGAGAGGAGAAAAGAGAGAAGCTCCTCTCTGAAAAGTTCTCCTTAGTGGGTCCTTCTTATGAAAGGCTGATCAAGAAGGTAACATATCACCCAGCACCCCAAATTCTTTAGTTATGTTCCCAGCTAATCTCTCCCCAGCTGAGTGATTTGGGGTAAATTATATAATGACACTATCTCACAGGGTTGGTGTGAGATTTAATTGATTCAGGTAAAATGAGTGGTTAGACACCTAGACTGGTGTCTGGAATATGTCAGTGCTCCTCGAGCGTTCTTTCCTTTCCCTTTCCCTTTCTCCTGAGGGGAAAGAGCGTCCCAACCGAATGAGGGTCCTGGTTGCTATTCAACCAGTACAATAGGTAGCAGTAGTGTGACCGAAGGATAAGTGAGAGTATGGCAGAATCTCATGGCATATGATAAAGTATGGGCCAGGTGACAGTAAGCAAAGAATATTGTGATAGGTGCTACAAGGAAAAATGAAGCAGAGCGAGAGGACTTAGGGAGCCAGGAGGCCTGATGCTGTACAAGATGGAGCTGAAACACAGACCCTAATGGCATAGTGGGAGGGGGAGGGGCTGCAGGGGCGGGAGGAAGAGCATTCCATGCAGAGGGAACAGCCAGGGCAAAGATGCTGAGCAGAGGACACGGAGTCTGACACGGTAGAGCAGCCAGAGGACAGTGTGACCAAAGCCACAGGCTGAGGGGAGTGTAGGAGTGGGGGTGAGCATGGGTGGGTTGGCAGCACGCAGGGCTCTGCATGTGGAGTCTAGTTTGTTGTGAGTGAGTTGAGAAAACCTCGATGGAGGGGACAGGCTGAGGAGTGACGGGATCTGACAGGGCTTGGAAGGGTCCCTGGGGCTGTGTAGCTCAGGAAATGCTGACAGAGGGTGTGGGTGGTAAAGGCCTGAGACACAACTGATGGCTTCATTTCCACTGACCCCTCTGCAGGCCGGGAAGTGGTGGGTGGTCTGGAGTTCCTGATGCCCAGAGCTGTCCTCTAGCTTCCTCATGCTCAGCGTACCTCCCCTGCTAGGGTCCAAATCAGTAAGAGAGGACCTAGTGTCCAGGGGTCATGAGGGAGCTGGTGTTGCCCCACGGTCAGGGAAAGTGTGTGTCCTGTGCCAGGGTGTGTCTGTGTGTGCATGTACATGGATATGCATATCTCTGTGTGTGCAGGCGTACATGTGTGTATGTTCACTCCCAGGACACATTTGGAGGGAGAGTGAGATTCCCTTGGCAAATGTAGCCCTTTGGTCCCTCCATGCCCCCCACCTCCCATCTCTGCACAGGTGACACTAATGTCTGTCTCTGCTCCATGATGTGCCCTCACTGGCCAGGGACCTGTGCTCCTCATTCCTGTCTTCACCTGACCAGAGTCCACATCCCAAACCTGGCGGCTGCTAACCAAGCTAAGTCCATTCATGGTGCGGGCTGTGTCAACCAGGCACTAGTTGGTCAACACACTTTTCTTCTCTTCCCCCCATTCCAGGGCCATGACACTTAAGTTCACATGGCCTGTTAGGAATTCTGAAGACAGGGCTGGCAGCTGCTGCAGTCACCTGCTGCCACCATCCTGCCCTATGCCCACAGAAAAAAACGGTTTCATCCCTGTTCCACTCCGCTCTTCCCCACTGAGCGCAGACCTGACCTTCGAATCTAACATAACTCAGTGCTCCAGACAGCACTGATAATTAGCCTCCTTGCTCACAGCTCCTCCAGTTTTACCTCTGGGGACTCTAATTCTCTGATTCTAATGATGGAACTTTTGGCCACTGTGGGCATTTGCTGGACAAAAAAAAAAAAGGAAATGTAAACAAAGATGGATTTCTGAACAATAGGCCTATTCATATAGGTGCCCCAGGGCATCACCCTTGAACATTTAGACCAAGGGGTCAATGCCCAGGGGAAGGAGGGTGCAGCACTGGAGGGTCCAAACCTCAGATTCAGAGTCCCTATACAGCAGGCTCTGGGACCTCGGGCAGGTCAGTTAAAACCTCTCTGAAGCTCATTTCTACCCTTACTGCCCCTCACAGGGTTGTCATGGAGACTGAATGATGATATATATGTGAATGTTCTTTGAAACTTATAAGGTGCTGCATGTGTGCAAGGTGACAATAGTGGAAGTTCTACTCTGATTCATTTATCTAAAAGTTTTGGCTCGTGCCTGGATCCCAGTCCTTAAATTCCAGTCCCAGGTTTGGTGATCCTGTTAGTGGTGACAAGCAGGCAGAGGTGTGACTTGGATAGGTATCAAAGTCAGATGTGGCCTGAAAATGCCTCATGGAGGGAAGGACTTGCAGAAGAGGCATCTGAAGTCCCAGTCCTGGTGCTACCACCCACCCACTGTGCTCCCCTGAACCTCTCTGCCACTGTACCCAGCCTGTCTGGCAAGTGTGGACGATGCTTGGTCATTCCTCCAAGGTCCTGGGAGAGTGGGTGATGGCAGATGTGAGCAGATCCAGATACCCGATCTGCCACACAGGTGTGAGATGTCATTTCCTGTGATTTGCCCAAAGAGGTCAAGTGTTTAGCTCAATCCAGGCTTCTCGCCAGGAAGAATTAGTTAATTGACGTGTGACTTACCCAAACAGGGAAGACTCTGGGGGCCGGAGCAAGAGGCTTACAGGACTTCCTCTCTGCTCTGCCTCGGCTGCCCCAGCCAAGCAGTAGCCCCTGCTGCAACCAGACAGAGCTTTGCCAACAAGTTCAGAAGGGAGCAGCAGCCAGAAGTGCTGGAGCCCACGGTCGCTAGGACCCAGGCTTTTGGGGAGAGAGGAGGAGGGAAGCCAGTTCCCTGACTTTTCAGTGGGAAGAGATGAGAAAAGAGGGAAGAAGAGGGAGGAGAAGAGAGAGTGGGAGAGAGGAGGGAAAAAATGAAAAGGAGACCAACAAAAGCTGGGACGAGCCGGATGGAGGAAGGAGGGATGGGTCAGAAGAAAACGTCTTGTCCCTGTAAGAGCAGGATTCTCTGGAGGGGAGGCTGGGTCTCCCTCAAAGCCAGCTGTACGGCTCCCCCAGGACAGGGGCTGAAGCTCTCCCATCAGCCCAGGGGCTCTCCCAAGCAGGGACTGTGTCAACTACTCCATATGGGGGCTCCCCAAGGAGAGGGAGCCTATGCATATCCCCCAACAAGACCCTCCGAGGTGGGTGACCTGCCCGTGGGTCCCAACACAGCCCTGGACCTGCACCTGCACCTGTCTGACTCTTCTGCCTCTGCTCTGCCCCCACCCCAGGCTTCACGGACACCTTCAACGTGGACACCAGGAAGCCCCGGGTCATCCCTGGCTCCAGGACTGCCTTCTTTGGCTACACGGTGCAGCAGCACGAGATCAATGGCAAGAAGTGGTGAGTGACAGGGGCTGCCCACACCTGGCCCCTCCGTTCTGCCTGACTGGCCCTCACATGCAGACTTTCCTCTTTCCAATGACTTGACTCTGTCCCAGGAGATCAGAGGCTGCACGGGCTCTGCCCCTGATTAGGCAAGCTGGAGCACGTCCCCCTCAGGACCTCTGTCTTCTCCTCTGTGAAAGGGGAATGAATGCCCCACCCCACCCCGACTTCCATGGCTTATGTGACAGCACAGGTAGCAGGCAGTCCTCTGCCAACCCCACTCAGGGCCTTGGTTTCTCATCAATGGGGACAGCATCTCTGGTCTGCCTACTTGGAGTGCTGTTGGGATGGATGTGAGTGCGCTCACAAGCTAAAACACAGTTATCGGAGGGGAGGATGAGCGAGAGCCAGTGGTGGAAGAAGGCCAGAAAGATCGCCAGGTGGCGGCGCCTGTAGTCCCAGCAACTCATGAGGCTGAAGCAGGAAAATCCCATGAACCCAGAAGTTCAAGGCTACAGTGAGCTATGATCATGTCGCTGTATTCCAGCCTAGGTGACAGAGCAAGTTCATGAGTCTAAAAAATAAATAAATATAAAAATTAAGGTTAAAATAAAAGATCCCAAAATCCCCCCAGGGCATAGGCAATCAAGAGGAGAAAAGGATTTGAACCCAATTTTTAAAACAACTTAATTGTAGCCTATTTTATCATCTAATTCACTCATTTCAAGTATACAAGTCAATATTTTCTTTTCTTAGTAATTTTACCAAGTCGTGCAGCCATCACGACCAGTTTTTCACATTTACTGTTAATCACTGTTCTCCTTCTGGATTGGTTTTTAGCTGACAAAAGGCAAGGCCTGCTTCCTGCCTGCCTGGGGAGGGGAGGAGGAGGGACAGACCTCTGCTTGGCCCTTTGAGAAGCCCTTGCAGAGTCAAGGGACTGCATGAATACTGGCAATTAATGTTCTGTGCTGCCTCTTCTCAGTCTGGCCCTTGGCCCTGCCCCCCCACTTCTCCTTCTACTTCCAACACTTAACTAGGGCCAAGTTGCCTAAGTGCAGGTTTCCGGTTCCCCAGACCTCCTCCCAAAATGCTCTTCCCTCCTCCTGGGACGCCCTTTCCTACTTCCCTGCTTTTCCCACCCTACCATTTGGATCTGGTTAATTCTCTCCTATTCTTTTTTCTTTTGTAAAAGAGCCTCTTTCTTACTGGTTGTCTTTCTGTCAGGCACACCTTACATACAATAAAACATAGATAGCTGAGTACACAAGCTCAGTGGGCTTTTACTTACCTGTATGCTCATGTGTACACCTCCTGGGACAAGGTACATGGTGTCCAGCTTCCCGGAAGGCTCCTCTGTGTCTACTCCCCCAGCTCAGCCAAGTGCCCCTCTGGTAACCACTATTCTGACTCCATAGATTCGTTTTACCCATTTTGAAATTCATATATTGGAAATTATATAGTAGATATACATATAGAAGAAATTACACAGAACTTCGTATAGAAGAAATCACACCTCTCTTATCCAACATTGTTTATCTATAAGGTTTAACATTTTATAAAAAGTATCACACTTACACATTGATGGATAATATTCCATTGTATTAATATAACACCACAAGCTATTTCTTCTACTATATTTAGATTGTTTCCATTTGGAGGCTATTTCAAATATAGCCACTATTAACACTCTTGAACATGTCTTTTTGTTGATAGGCATGTGGTACTCATTTTTATTGGGTATATTATACTCAGGGATAGGATTGCTGAGTTCAAGGGTAGGTATAAGTTTACCTTTAAATTTAAGATCTGCCAAGCAGTTTTTTTTTTTTTTTTTTCAAAATGGTTTAGCAATTTTAACTATCTCTAGTAAAATAAGAGTCATAGTTGTTCCCCATGGTATTACCAGTCATGTTAATTTTAGTTCTGGTTGTGTGGAATGGTATCTCATTGCAGGTTTAATTTGCATTTCTCTATTCACCAATGATGTTGAGCACCTTTTCATAAATTTATTGGCCATTTGGATATCCCCTTTTGCGAAATATTGGATCAGGTCTTTTGTCCAATTTTCATATTGTGTTGAGTGTCTTTTTCTTATTGATTTGCAGAACTTTAAAAAATATATTCTGTATACAAATCCTTCGTTAGAAGCATTGCAACTATCTTTCCCAGTCTGTGGCTTGCCTTTTTATTCTCTTAATAGTATTTTTTGATGAACAGACGTTCTTAACTTTAAAGATTTTAATAAAGTCTAACTTATCAGTCATTTTTATGGCTAGTGTTTTTGTGTGTTTCATTTAAGAAATCTTTGCCTCTCCACAAATCACAAAGCTGTTCTCCTTTGTTTTCTTTTACAAGTTTGATGTTCAAAGATTTGGGGGGATTTTTTTAATATGGATATTCAGTTGATTTGTCACCGTTTGTTAGAAGACCACTTCCCCACTGAATTCTAGAGAAATCTTTGTTGAAAATGAGGTGACTGTACATATGTGTGCCTATTTCTTGACTGAATTTTATGCCATTTGTCTATTTATCTAAACTTGCACAAATAAAAAGCTTCTTTGGTTATTGTAGATTTAAAATAAGTCTTGAAGTCAAATAGTGTGAGTTCCCTATATTTGTTTTTCTTTGACTAGATTGTTTTAGCCATGCCAGGTCTTTTATATTTTCATAAACTTTTTAAATCAGACTTGTCAATTTTCCTCTAAGAAAATTTGCTGAGATTTTTATTGAAACTATACTGAATTTATAGATTCCGTTTTCTAGATCAATTTATAGATAAGGAAATGAAATCTTGACAATAGCAAGTCTTCTAATCCATAAGCATGTATATCCTAATGCCTAGTCCGCCCTTCAAAGCACTTTTTCCAGGATGAGTTCATGAACTTAATTGTCAAAGCTTGTACAACAACAGCTTTGATATCCATTACAGAAAAAGAGTTCCATGTTGCTTTGACGGGTGGACTAGGCACTGGCATTAGTATATAGTTTCCCAAGGTGACTGTAGTGATATTCAGCACTGTGGCATGCAGCACTTTTCCTAGGATGAGTTCACAAACGTAATTGTCCAACTTCATCTCGGTTATATTTCTCCCACCTACTTATTGTCCTTTTTGTATTTTTCCTTTCTGAATTTTTTAATTATTCAAGCATTTTGGATATTTTTTGCCTGATTTTATCTTCGTTGCACCTTCTTTTATTAGTCTCTTAATGTTATCACCCTAGAAATTACAATATGCCTTCCTGATTTATTACTAATGTATTAATTTGTACTTTTACTACTTCCTGAATAACATGAGAACTTTACAATAGTTTGATTCTAGTTACCTATTCTTTTCTTTGTGTTACATCTGTCATATAGGTTACCTTTTGTACACGTTAAAAGTTCCACAAGATATGAAACATTTCTGTAGATGCAACAAAAAATCAAGAAGTGAAATTAAAAAAAAAAAGTTCCACAAAATAATATTATTATTGGTGCTTTAAACTGTTAATATTTATGTCTGCTTACCCACACAGTTATCCATGCTGGTGCTCTCTAGTTTTTGACAAACAGCCATGTGTTCTTCTTTGAGATCATTTTCTTTTAGTCAAAGAACTCTATTTAGTGTTTCTCATAGTACAAGTCTGCTGACAATGGTTCTTTCAGCTTTGAAAGTTGGGTTTGTTGTTGGCTTTCATTGATTTGCCTCTAATTTTTGAATTATATCTTTCTAGTTATACGATACTAGGTTGGCAGTTTTTCTTTTAGCACTTTAACATCGTTTCAGGTCTTCTGGCTTTACCCTTTCTGTTGAGATGTCAACCTTCAGTTCCGTCATTACTCGTTGGAATATAACATTCAAATGACAATTTCCTGTCATTGCGTTCCTGGTTGTCTTCAGTGTCAGCAGTTTGACTATGATATATCTAAGTATAGTTTGCTTTGCATTTGTTTTGCTTAGGATTTTCTAAGCTTCTTGAATCCATGATTGATATTTTCGTCAGATTTGGAAAACTCTACCTGTATTCTTTTAAATATAGGTTCTGTTCCATTTCTTCTCTTATTTTCTTCTTAAATTCCAATTGTTTGGATGTTTGGACTTCTTGCCTTGTTGTTCATATCCCTGATTGGTTTATTTAATCCATTTTTTTCTCTCCCTACATTTTAGATATCTTCTATTGATCTGTTCTTAAGGTTACTAATACTGATTTCTGCTGTATCCAGTGTGCAGTTAAACCCATTCAATGTAATCTTTATTACAGATATTTTATTTTGAAGCTCCAAAATTTCCATTTGATTCTGTTTTCTTTAATTCTGTCACAATAATCTATCTTTATCCCATCTTTCCATCTTTTATTCTATTGTCTTTAACATATTAATCACAATTACTTTGAATTTCTTATCAACTCCAGTATCTATATCACCTCTGGTCTGTTTCTAGTGCCTGTTTTATCTTCTAGTTTGTTATAGGTCACTTTTTCCTGATTCTTTCCTCTTTTCTCACTCTCTCCGAGAAACCTTTCCTGACAAGTAAAGAATGTATTTATTTCAGATAGTAATTTATTTATTCTATGCTGAGTATTATTGAGTTTACACTATAGATTATGTTACCTTCCTTTAAGATGCTACATTTTTATCTGATAACAGTTAAATTATTGGCAAAATCTAGATCTTACCAAGGCAGGCTTTGGGCCTTGGTCAGGGTAGGTCTAATCTAGTTTTGCCTTCCTTCTCAAGATGTGATCTTTAGTCTTAGAGCATAATTTTCTGAGGTCTCAAATGAAAACCCAGAGTATTCACTAAGATCTCTCCATTCTGGCTGGGCATGGACCCCAGCAACATCTCTCCCCCCACACTGAGTGGCAGCCTCTAAATCTGTGCTCCCAGGGGCTATTTTTGGATGGATTTTCTAGAGTCTCACGCTATGCACACACAGCTTAGGAGTCAGCCAAGAACCTGAAGGGAACTTGTAACGGAGTTTTTGGAGATTCAGTTTTTGTGGTTCTCTCCTTTCTAGTACCTGCCCCTGGCAAATCGTAGTCATCTTTGTAACCCAAACTCCAATCACCATTTCCTCCACCCAGCAAGAGTGCTCCTGTCTGTTCTATATTTTCCTGTGCTATAGCAGAGAGGGGACTGGAGGGAGTATGAGTTCAGCTCCGGTACTTCCCTTTTCACAGTTTTGAGCTCTGCTTTGATTGCTGTCCAGTGCCTGGAAATTGTTATTTTATACATTTTGTTTAGCTTTCATCATTGTTGATGGCTGGAATTGAAAGTCCTCTTTCATATTCTTTTTTTTGAGACAGAGTCTCACTATGTCATCCTTCGTAGAGTGCTGTGGCATCACAGCTCACAGCAAACTCTTGGGCTTAAGCAATTCTCTTGCCTCAGCCTACTGAGTAGCTGGGACTATAGGCACCCACCACAACACCTGGCTATTTTTTGGTGGGGGGTTGTAGCTATCATTGTTGTTTGGCAGGCCCAGGCTAGATTCGAACCACTGACTCCAGTGTATGTGGCTGGCACCCTAGCTGCTGAGCTACAAGCGCCAAGCCTCTCTTTCCTATTCTTGTATCAACCTAGATATCACTTCCTCTGAGAAACCTTCTCTGATTATCCCTTCTTATCACTAGATTAGCTACCACCATAGAATTCTGTATTTCCCCTTTCATAGATTGAATTGCCTAAGTAATAACTGCCTACTTCATTGTCTTTCTTCCTGAAATCAAGAGTATAATTCCCCACATTTACTGGGTGCTCAAGGACATGTTTTAACAGACTAAATAATCTGAACCTCTCTCAACCAGCCCAGACGTAAGATGCACAGCATCCAGATTGTTCAAGGGTTAGAGGGCTTAAAGATTAAGCCGAACTGACCTTTCCAAAATAGAATTTATTGACCAATATTTGTTTACTAAGCATCTGTTAATAAATTCTACTGAACTCTGCAAAATATTGTTGTGAATAAAAATGTGGTTTCACTCTCAAGGAAATCATAGACCAGTTGAGGGGTCAACATTAATATTCTTGAAATAATTTAAAAACAATTTTAGACCAAATATGACCTGGTGTTAATTATAATCATATCTGTGAGGCTACTTTCTCCATAAAGGCTTTCTGGATCCTTCTCTTAGCCTAAAATGACCTTACCTCCCCCTGCCTTCTCTTCAATGGCATATATCATTTCCCACCTGGTATCGGAGCTGCTCCATAGCCCCTCCGCTACTGGGCACCAGCTGCACCTCCCTGCAGCCTGAGAGCAAGCACAGCATTTGCTCACAGCAGAAACTCAGTCAGGGTGTTCAAGGAGAAAGCCCTATGCCTGGGGTCCCTGGAAAGGCTTCTTATAAGAGGGGTATTTGAAAAGGGTCTTGGGGATTGGTCTTAGAGGGGCAGAGAGATATAATAGAGCCAACTCTTTGTCGCTTTTGCTGATCTGAGTGCAGCCAGGAGCATCGTGGGAGACACCTGGCGCCCTGGACGGGCAGGGTCACATCTATTGCAGCCACTGGACCTAAGCATGTTTACTGCCACAACTGAACTCAGAGAAACAGATACAGTGACCTCCAGAACGCTGGGGGGGGTCAAGCCGCGTGCAGAATGGACAGGAGCACTCTGAGCCTTTCTTGAATCTCTCTCTCCACTGCAGGTCCTGGCTGGCTCCTCCTCCTCTCTGCTTTCTCCTCTGGCTTCCACTTCCCCTCTCCTGTACGCAGCATTCCAAGACCCTGTAAGCATTGATTATGGGCAAAAAGAGGTTGATGCCAAGATCCTTTTGGAGATGCTGGCTATTATATGTGACCCCAGTGGGGTGTGTTGATTCAGCTTGGGGCACCTTGGAGAAAGGACAAGTGCAAAGGTTGAAGTGCAAAGCCTCTGCCACTTGGAGGACGATCTTGGGAGAAGCTCTCTCATCCTTCCCCAACCTCCACTCACCCACATGTAAACAGAATGAGCTTACCTGTCTCAAGGTGCTAGGCAAGATCAAAGAATACCCAAAATGTGAATGTATTTTGTAATCAAAAACCAGGAAGTGAGGATCGAGCAGCTTGCAGCCAGTAAGCAACCAAACCTAAAGCCAGGCCACTGGTGAAATGGTTGAGAGTCTCCCTCTGCCCCAGGCTCGTCCTGCCTCCTGGGTGTGGACCTGGCCTCCAGCCCTTTAGGCAGAGCTCACATACCTTGGCCTGTGTCTCCTGGTCCTGTGAGGGAACCAAGACACTCTAGCAGGGAGACTGAGACCTCCTGAGGATCACCATCCCCACCAAGGATAGGAAGATGCAATGGCAAAGAACATCACTCCCTAGCGCCTGTCCCCAGATCCCATCCCGGCATTGCTGCAGAGAAAGACCCACCAGCTGTCTCCCACCACAGACATTGGGACGTGTCCTGTTTACCCAGCTGTGAGCCTCTTGAATGTCAATGGACAGTCCCAAGTAAAAGGCTGGAGGATGAGGGGACAGGCCTGGTGGGGTGGCCACTTTATTTTCTTAACCCCGCCCACTGCATCCCCAGCTCAAAACTCACATGAGGCAAAGCTGACTGCACACTGCCGCTTCAGACATCTTGAACAGTTTTCTACAAGCCTCGGCTTCAGCAGCAATAACAACACTCACAGACACACAAAAAGGACAGAGAAAACAAATTTCCCCTGTCTGGGTGTTCTCTGCCCCTGCTTTTTAAGCCCTTGTGTATTTTCAGAGAAATTTAATCCACATGACTCTATTGCATTTACGTTGAAATTATTAAATCACTTGGTTCTCAGACCATCTGACGTCCCAGAGCTCCAGTGCAGGGTCTGCAGAGGGCTTCTCGGAGCCTTTGGTTTCTTGAACAGGAAGCCTCCTGGTGCTGAGAACAAACAGAGCTGGGCCCCACTAGTTTCCAGCTTGTCATTGGAGCGCTTACCCCTGGGGAGAGGAGAAGAAGAGCAGGAGCCTCGCAGCCCCTAGTGGGCTCCAAAAGGGAGGGGTGAGGTGGGCAGGCGGCAAAGAACATCACTCCCTAGCGCCTGTCCCCAGATCCCATCCCGGCATTGCCGCAGAGAAGGACCCACCAGCTGTCTCCCACCACAGACATTGGGTTTCCTGCACCTCTCTAGGTACAGGTTCAGGGAAAGAACAACCTGCAAGGGAAGTAGGCTTGTCCCTATTTTACATGTGAGGCCACTGAGACTCCAAAAGAAGTTTCATCAGTCTGACCCTCCTCTTCTTCAGGGTAGGGGCACGATTAGGCTTAAGGGCATACAGAACAGAAGCCGCCCCAGCCCCAAGGCTGGCCAGGAGCCTACAATCTTCTGCTGCTATGCCCCCCACCTCCAGACACGTTGCTGGCCCCCTGAGAGTGAAGCTGTGGTGTCCCAGGGCCCAGCACTAGGCATTTGCATAAATGTAGGGAGGTAGATCCAGTGAGCCCAGAGAAAGGGCATAGCTCACAGAACCCCAGTCCTCAGGATGAGTACCAAGAGAAAGATGCGTGGGAAGGATCCCGGGAGTTTGTGTGAGGCAGGAGAGGGTTGTGAAGGAGGGGCTTCCAGAAGGGCAGGATTTTGGTGTTGAGAGTGGACATAGGTGAGAGTAGCACGTGGAGGGAGCAGCGTGGGTAAGAAAGCAGAGGAAGGACACTGTCCCTCCTCACTGCAAGAGAAGGTACAGAAAGCAGAGAGGTGAGTCTGAAAGCTGAGGCGGTGAAGATCACCAAGATTCCTCACTACCAGCAGGAGGGGACCAGCATCTGGGCAGTAATGGGGAGCCATTGGAGGTTTTAGAGCAGGAGGGTGGGTCACCAGAGTTGTAATTTTGGATGATCAGTTTGGAAGATGGAATTGAAGGAGGAGGCTCTGAAGGAAAGGAGTCTGGGGGAAGGCTGTAGACATCTAGGTGAGCAGAGGGGCTGTTCTACCTAAGGGGTCAGGGCTTGACAAAGAGGCATACTCTGTAAGTACCCATAGTTCATTCATTCATTTAATTAATACTCGAGTACCTATAACAGGTCCTGGGAATTCGATGTTGAACAGAATTGCAAGGTCCCTTCCCTGATGGAGCTGTTCTTCCAGTGGGGCAAACGTATTATTAGTTTGTCCATCATCTGTCAGATGGTGATCCATGCAATGGAAAAGAAGTAAGGATGGGGGCTGCTGCCTTACACAGGCTGGCAAGGAAGGCCTCAATGGCATGGAGATGGAAAGAAAGGAAGAAGCTGAAATAATTAGGGATACCTGAGAAAAGAGAATTCCAGGGAGAGGGAATGGTAAGTGCAAAGGCCCTGTGGTAGGAATATGTTTAGAATATTCAGGGAACAACAGAAGTGGCTGGAGTAGAGTGAGCTAGGGCAAGAGCACAAGGAAGCAAGCTGAGAGACACAGAATAAAGGATGACTGAGGACATATCTGCTGACTGGGAAGAAAGTGGTACCATTAACACCAAAGCAAAATCCAGCAACAGGGTGCAGGCTGTAGGGGAACAGGTAAGCAAGGCTTTGGATCCACTGGTGTGAAGTACCCGAAGGTCATCTGGATGCAGACAGCCAGATGGCAGCAGGGCCCAGGAGCCTTCCGCTTGGCAGGGTACCAAGGCAGAAACCCAGATGTGTATCAGGAGGGCTCCATTCTGCAGGGAGAAGGAAGCTCAACTGAGGAAGAACTGCAGGGTGTCACGAGTGTGAGGGGGAAGAGGAAGAGAAGGCTGAGGAGTGGCAGGGACTGTGGGACCTGGGGGGCAGGGAGGATTGCAAAGAAGAGGAGGGCGGGCACAGCACCCTGAGGCCCTATCAGCACAGGATAGGAAGCTGCTGAGAGGGGCCCAGCTGGAGAGCTCACCACACTGGACAGCCTCTGCCAGGACCAGAGCCCTGGGCACATGAAGGAATATTTGGGGTACACATCAGCACACAGAAAAGTCTAGAGCCCACGCAAGAGTTTACTGTCATGCATGTAAAATGTCTGGAATTAAGTACTTTAGGGTGAAGATTCCAAGACCTCAGCAGGCACCAGAAACCCCCAAAAGCCTAGGCCACCCACCTCCAGGAGGTCCATAGGTTGGAATTCATAGGGGCCTAAGGATTTGCTTTTCTAGAACTTTCCAGGTGGTGCTGATGCTGCTGGTCTGGGAGCTGCAGTCTACAGGCCCAGGGATGTCCTTTCCCAGTGTCTTAAGCTGGTGACAACACAGAGAGACAGAATTCCCTGCACCATGTCACTGTTCCAATGTGTGGGGCCCTGGGGAGCCCAGAGACAGCCAGGGTGGGAGCTGGAGGTGGGGCAAGGAGGACAGAGAGGGGCTGTTTTGAGGGGATCTGCTCGTACCTCTTTCACCAGGAGCCCCCTGCCCTTCCTCCTAGGCCTTCCTCTGCCAATTCTGACTTTTCCATCTCCTTTTTCTTCTCTTTTCCTATTTCCTCCTCGTCCTAGTTTGACTCTTCTCCTTATTTTCTCAACTTTTCTACTCCTCCTCCTCCTCCGCCCTCCCCTTCAGTCCTCACCTCCCTGCTCCTTCTGTCCTCCCTCCCCTGCCTTCTTTGCTCTCTCACCCAAGTCTCTGATAGAGATCGGGTTTGGGAGTGGCCAAAGCAAGAGAAGGCCACCCTGTCCTATCCCCTCCTTGCTTCTAGGTGAAGCCACCAATGACATTAGGCTTAGTGGCCTGTCTTGTACCCAGAAAGGGAGGTGCCTGGCCCCTGCCAACCTACTGCAGTGGGCCTGGGCCGCCCCTCCCCCCCCCCACACACACACACATGCTGCCGGGAGTGGGAGGGAGGAGAAGTGTGCAAAATGAGGGGAGCAGGAGGGAGAGGCCCTGGGCCCAGAAGAGATGGAGGAGGGCGTCCCAGCAGAGTCAGGGAAAGGGGGGGCTAGGAGATGCACCAGAACTTGCAGGGCATGCCAAAGCCTCCGTCCTTTAAATCCTGGGGTGTCCTCGTGGGAAACAGAACCTTCTCTTGGAGAAAAAGGAGCATTTTCTTTGAGACAGAGTCTCAACTCTGTCACCTTGGGTAGAGTGCTGTGATGTCATAGCTCACAGCAACTTCAAACTCCTGGGCTCAAGAGATCCTCTTGCCTCAGCCTCTCAAGTAACTGGGACTACAGGCACCTGCCACAAGTCCCAGCTACTTTTTGTAGTTTTAGTAGACAGGGTCTCACACTCCTGAGTTCAAGTAATCCGCCCTCCTCAGCTTCCAAGAGTACAAGGATTACAGGTGTGAGCCACCACACCCAGCTAAAGGAACATTTTAAGCCTCACTTTCACCATCCTTGGCAATGGAGGGACAGACATGGTGGCTGGACTCTCTGGAGTCCTAGACAGCCTTTGAAGGGTCCTTTGGGATTCCTTTGCAACAATTTAACTTAGGGCTGTGTGACCAGATGCCAAAAGGGCTGTGGGATTGGATATCCTGTGCATGGACTGAGCAGCGGACGGGGAGGGAGACCCAGAAACCCTTCAGGCTGGGAAGCAAATAGCCCACCAAGGATAAGTGCAGATCCTGCCAAGGGCCCTCCCCACCACCTCCCAGAGGCTTGGCATCCTGCAGGGCATGGGCACTCATCACACTCTGGGGTGAACAAAGGTTGGCACAAGTTGATACCCATCTCTCCCCCAGAGACCTCTGTCTAGACATGGAGTCTTCTACTAATAGAGACCTCAGGGCAGTTGCTTGGCCTGAAGACAGGGCCACCATTACCTTGATCTTTAGCAGGCCCTGATCCTCAGAGGCAGAAGTGGGTTGGGGGGGGGGGGGAGGACAGGATGGCTGGAGGAGTCAGAGACGGACCACTCTGGCCCGTGGGTGGGCCTTTGAGGCTGCTCCCCCAGCTGCGATGTCTCCCCTGGCCTTGGAGGGGAAATTATTTGCCCTAACACACTTATTTTACAAACAAGGGAACTGAAGCCCAGAGACTAGACCAAGGTCATGCAGAAATTCAAAAACCAGAACCAAAAGGGTCTCCCATCTCCCAGCCCAACTTTGCTTCCACTCTGTGGTGTTTCTGCCTGACTACCAGTTCCGAGATATCCCGTATCATGGATAGTTTCTGCATTAAATTGCCAGTCAACAATGTGTTAAGATGTTAGAGGCACTAATGATTCTATATTATAAGCAGCTGAGAAATAGGAGAGGGGAAAGAATAAACTAGGCTGAATTGGGACAACGGGGAACTGAGACTAGGAGAATCAGGGGACAGCTGCTCTGTTCACACATTGCTGACCAGCAATTTTACGCAGAAATTATCCATGTCACCAGGTAACTTGCGACAGGTCAGCAATGTGTTAACAACACTTACGTGAACACTGCCAAAAGATCAGTCTACCAACCATCCTGGAGCCCACATCTCAAGATTTCCTGGATAGCTACTTAACTAAATTCTAATTTGGGTAAGGTGATAACTCTTTTATGAAGGCCTTATGCTGACCTTCCCAGATACTGAGTTTGCATTTTCACTAGAGTCTACCATATCTAAAACCAGAAGCCCACTAATGGTGAAATTTGAGGGGTGACAATACATCCATGATGAATAAATCTGCAAAAACCAGCTATCAAGCCTGGGCCTACAAGTGACACCCTCCAGCCCTACCATTTTCTCCTCTCCCAACCCTGAGGTTTCCCGGCTCTCACGTGTGGCCCTTTCCATAGGCATGGAGTGGTTCTCAGGGCACACACACATCTTCTGCCTGAAGACACATCTAAGCGGCTCCTCGGTGCAGGGGAAGTTTAGGTTTCTAGATCACACAAGGGCTGGGTTCCCTACCCAGATTGGCACTTCTTAGCCATGGGAACTTGAGACATCACATCTGCTTTCTGGGTCACAGTTTCTCCATCCATAAAACGGGCATGTTCATATGAATCCCAGAAGACTCTTAAGAGGAAAGAATAGAAAATAGTGTGCAAAGTGTCTACCATGGAGCTGGATGAGTTATTTCCCTGTGCTGGCCTCCCCCAAGAGAGGGGATATGATGTCCGGAGAGAGATTTGGAGGAAAAGGCCCCTGGGATCTGTTGTTTGGGCAGAAAGACACATCCAAGTCTGACCTTCTTCATCAGTGACCATGCTGGTTGTCAGGCCTGTGGCAGCCTCAGCCTTTATTACTGTAGAAGTCTTGCTGAGGAACATTCTAAGCTCTGTTTCTGGCTTGGGCCCCCAGGGAAGGCTCCCCACACCACCCTGCATAAATGCCCACTGCTATTTTTCTCTTGGAACATATAAAATCCAGCACCATGACTCATTCTGGTTAAAGGATAAATCACTATAGAAGCAAAGCCCAGGATAGGATGAAACCACCCAATATGAGAGAGAGAGAAAAAAACTATACTTGTGAGGAAATGTCAGCCCAGGGCCCAGGGCCAAGCTACCCAGCAGACCCTGGCAGGCACACATGAACAGGAGGAGGCTGAGCTGCAGAGCGCTGGGAGAGTGCAAATCCAGATATCAGTCCACACCTTCGGACCCTCAAAAGCACAAGGCAGCCTTGAGACAACCAAGGAAAACCTTCAGCCCCAGAACCAGGCGAGGATTCTGGGCGGTGCCTGTGTTTAAGGTGTAGACTGAAATGGCTCCCAAGGATCTTTGCATTGCTCAGGTGATTTTTTTTCTCTTCTCTCCTAGCTGTCTCTTCCCCTCTCCTTTTTCTTTCTTTCTTTCTTTCTTTTTTTTTTAATGCTAAACCAACACAGGAAAGTCCCAGAAGTAGAAGTATATGTCAGTGAGGGGCCCACATAACTTCTGACACACACACACACCCAGAGATGAAGCTAAGGCCAGTCCACAGGGCCACAGAGTATCCTCAGTGCTGAACTCAGAAAGGCAGGGGGCCAACCATTGCATGCTTTAGGGCTAAGACTCACAATCTCAGGAGTAGAAACATTGAGAACAAAGTCTCCTGGTTACTAACCTCCAAGAAATAAATTTAATTTGGGCAGTTCAGGGAAGCCAGAGAGATTTGCCTCTGCATCTTCTCCACTGTCTCTTCCTGCCCTCAACCCTCCCTCCAATCCCAACAGCCTGTGGGCTCCACACTCCCTGCCCCCAACCTCTCTTCCTTCTCTGAAGCCAATGCCATTCCCTGTGACCCCAACACCCTTCCTAAGGCCAGTGCAGGAGAGAAAAGAGGAGTTCCTCACATGAGGGAGAGGATAAACTCATGCTGCAATTTCTTCTATCTTGAGAGTGGCTTTCTTCTATAAGCTCATGGGTTTGAAAGTTCAAGGCTGTTCCTCATATTTAATTTCTCCTTGACACTTTACCTGTAATGATCATATCTGACACTAGAGGGAGCCAGGTGACCCACTAAGGGCTCCTCAGCCAATCACAGCGGCTTCCCATTATGTCCTAACTCCACGCCTACCATGGCTTCCATTAGAACTTCTTACTGAAAACCACAGAATTCAGTGGGCATTATTTAAGCTTATATACGATTAGAAAAACAAATTAGTATGACATAAATGCTTTTCTCACGAAAATTAACTGATCAATTACTACTTAACCTGACCCCTGTTTTCCCCAGGCTTGGATAGAGTACCTTCTTCAACTTTTCCCTGACTCTCTCATGAAGAATCAAGGGCCCCCTGGGATTTCACAACCTTTCAACCACTTTTCTTCTCTTTTGGCACCTTCCGGTCTACACAGCTGCAGCACTCAGACACACCACCCAGGGCAAGACCATCTTGACAAGGCTTCTGTCATTTCTGGTTGAATTCCTAAATCCTCCCCACTTTCCCTCTCTCCTTTTTTCTTTCTGGTTTTGCTGTGATGAGTCACCCTGAGCCAATAATTTGCACAGAGAGATGGAAAAAGAGTTTTAGAAAACCCCAATTAAGAGAAATGGAAAATGAAACAGGAAAGCAAAAAAAGAGGAAAAGATGAGATGGAAAGGAAGGCTCTAATAAGAAAGTAGTAAGGGGAGGGAAACCATGAAGTTGCTTTTTATTTTTCTTTGCGTCCTCACGTTTGGCACAGGCCCACAGAAGGAGACACAGCAAGAGAAGGAGAGAATATTCTAGATGTCTGGGTGTGACCCAAGCTACATCTCAGGAAAGCTGGAAGCTGAAGGTCCTTTGTATACAGGGCTCAGGGACGGTTGCCCCTGTATGGGAGAGGTTGAGATTTCTGTCCTTTCCTTCTCCTTGCAAAGCTTAGAAGGGCCCATCCAAAGCAAAGTCGGGCAGGAGGGCAGGTGGTGGTAGACAGAGGACGGGTCTATCTGCTGAATGGCTTGCTCTGTGACAACAGCTCTTACTTGTCCCCTTGAGGGACTCCATACTCTTGAGCCAATGATTTGTAACCCAGAAGGAGGACATTTCCAAAATGTAATGACAGACTTACCCTCCAATCATTCAATTTAGACATTCTATTTCTGTATGGCTTCTCAAAATAAGAATAATTCTGTAAGAATAGCCATTAGTCACAATCCAGAGAGAGAGGATGAAGCTAACACTTAGCTTTGAAACAAAGTATTCTGAAGGAGCCTGCATAACCAGTGATTCCCTGAGGCAACAGCTTCTGTGTGCTCTGCTGGCCTATGCCCCGTCTACCTCCTAGAAGGGGTGCGGCCAAATTGCTGCCCCTTAACCAGAGGGGAGACTTAGCTTCGCAGTGTTGCAGTCTCCTTGGCTTCAAAATGGGAAGGCTGCCTCTCTGCCTGGGGGTTATTGTGAAGATTAAGTTAACGTCAGAGGAAGCCCCTGGTGATATGCACAGTCCCCCAAACATCCATTTGTGCACCATTTATTTGCTTTTCCCTATAAAGTGCTTTGAAGGTGGGTGATTGGGTATCCCAGTGTTGGTTAACTGTTTATTGGTTGGGCACCCTGTCCCCATGTGAACTGTTTTGCATTATTTCAAAGCCTGGTAATGGCCTGAAAATAACATCCAGGGGCTCCCGGTGCTGGCTGCCGAATAGAATCACCAGTGAAAGTTAAAAAGGAATGCAAATTTGTCAATCAAGTCCGGGAATTGCCAAGACAGACTCCCTAGAGGTAACAGGTGGGAATCTATGTGGCTGTTTTTTCTTTAAAGCAATTTATTTTGTTTGGGGGGGATTTTTTTAGTGTTTTTGGCCAGGGCTGGGTTTGAACCTGCCACCTCCGGCATATGGGGCCGGCACCCTACTCCTCTGAGCCACAGGCGCCGCCCAAGGGAATCTATGTTTTTAAACATCTCCAGGTGAGTCTAACGTCCAGCCAAGTGCTGGAATCACTGACTTAATCCTTTTAAGAGGTCTGTGTGTTCTTATGAATTCTTAGGCTAACTCCTTTCCAAGTTTAAATTGACAGCAACTCTCAATGCCTGAATCCAAAGGAATGACCACTGGCAGGAATTTAGGGACCCCAGGAAACAGGTGAGAGCAACCTGACCGGGGGACGATGTGATGCTTATCAACCCAGGCAGACATGGAACCATCTGTCTGTACTCGGGGTCACTATCCATAGAGCTGTCTGGATAAGTGATGGGGCAAGGGAGGGGACATGGAAAGCCAGAGAGGGATGGCTGGGGAGGAAGAACAGGGATAAATGGTCTGAGCCTGGTTTGAGGGTGACTCTGCCATGAGCTCTGTGAAGGTGGGGACTTGTCTATCCCTCTTGATCAATCCTAGGCCCACCCTCCACTACAGAAGTCACCTTAGAAATGACACACACCAGCACTGTCACTGTGCAGGACTCTTCTCATGGACTCCGCCCTTCTTTGTCTGAGTGACACTCATCGTGCAAGCCTCTATCCATTGCCTGCTCCAAGAAGGCTCCCAGATAGCTGAGCAAGATCCCTCCCTCTGCACCCCCACCATACCTGAGCACTGCAGTGCACACTGAAGCCTTCAGTGCGGGGCTCCCAGCCCATACCAGGCCTGGGCTTCACTGATTTTGCATTCACAGAGCCCAGCACTCAGACATGCTCATTAACTATTTAATGGAACTGAACCTGCCCAAGATCTTCACTTTACAGATGACGAACTGAGGCCCAAAGAAGCTAACTCACCACAGGTCACTTAGTCCATCTTGGAGTAGATCACAGGTCTACCTGTCAACAGGTTCATGAGTGAAACAAGTGTCTGTTCTTTCAGCTCTAGGGGTTTCTCCTTTTTCCACATTACCCAAATCTATGTGGCTGGTGGACACAGTTGGGATTACAAAGACCCCGATTATGCCTCAGCTTCTTCCCAACTTGTGTGATTGGGGTCAATCCTGACATTCTCCGGGCCTTGCTTTCTTCCCCAGTCAACTGGGAGTCTCTGTCCTTGGCTTGGCCACCTCCCTGGTCTATGATATCATGGACAGAGTTGTTGGGTGTGTAGATGCTGGTCACAGTTAAGAGAGTCACTGTCCTAATTATGAATGAAAAGAAGCATACCCCCGTAGAATAGGTGAAATACTGAGGACCTTTTCCTCACAAGCAATAGCTAAGGAACTGTCAGACTCACACATAGTGAGCAATTAAAGCTATACATTCAACTGAGAAACATCTGTCCAAACTAGTGCTGTGTTTATGTTTCATTTTTGGAGGCGAGAACTGTTATAAAACCAAAAGAAAATAACATTCTGAACATGACTTGGAAAAACAAGTAAAGGTTTATCAGGCATTTTGAAAAGAGAAGGGGAGATTTTTACACTGTGCTCTCTGGGGGTGGAGAACAGACCACAGCTACCTTCCTGGGAGAGCCAGGCCGAGGGCTCACCAAGGTTTTGATGGTCTCTCTGCAAAGGGGACCCTAAAGAGCTCAGCCCAGCTCTGCTCCCAAAAACATCCCAAGAATCAAAGTAGAGACTCACTTTTGCAAAATGAGCAAACTTCTCTGTCTCTCCATCCATGTATCCCACCCAAGAAATACTTACTAAGCCTTGCTTATGTCCAAGATACTTTGAGCAGCACAGGGGGGAGATTTAAAGATGCATCCAAGGCTGGGCACGATTGCTCATTCCTGTAATACTATCGCTGTGGGAGGCTAAGGCTGGTGGACTGTCTGAGCTCAGGAGTCTGAGACCAGCCTGAGCAAGAGCCAGACCCCTCTCTAAAAATAGCTGGGCATTGTGGCGGGCGTCTGTAGTCCCAGCCATTTGGGGGGCTGAGGCAAGAGGATTGCTTGAACCCAAGAGTTTAAGGTGGCTATGATCTGTGACACCACAGCACTCAACCAAGGGCAACAAAGTGAGACTCTGTCTCAAAAAGAAATTAATTAATTAAAAATAAAGATGCATCCAGGTCTCTCTCTACTAGCTAGAGGCAAATTATCTAGAGGAGAGAAAAGATACAAACAAGAGATACAAAGCATCCTAGAAACTGAGAGGACTTTCAGCCGAGAGATCAAGGATGCCTTCCTGGAGGAAGAGGCACTTAAGGGCAGATGGAGCTGAGATGGTTAGAGAGTTTGAAAGGAGGGGACTACATGCACAGGGGCAGGTAGGTGAAAATGTTGGGAGCCCCCAAGCAGCCCTGTATGATGGCCATTAGGGTGTGAGAGGGGAAGGGTGTTAATTTTGACACCCTCTAACTAAATGCCACTTTTAGTGAGTAAGGTTCTCTTTTCTTCTTCAAATGTATTAAGAAATTCCTTTGCACTCACCTTCCCTCACGCTTCCCTCTTCTCTCCCAAGTACATCTGCAACTTAGGAAAAAAGTGCTGTTCGGATGTAAACTGAGGTGGACTCAAAAGTGGCCCACAACAAACCAGAGGGCCAAGCTTGTCAAATCAACGTTTGTGATGATGCTCGTCCACCGGCCATGTGCCCGAGACCAGCAAGGCCACGTGCACATCTAGCCTTTAGAGTAACATGCAGGGGCTTTGTGTTCACAGGTTTCATGGCTAAGCATAACTACTAGTGCCTGGAGCCATTTTATTTATTCCTATTGATAAAAGGTATGCAATAGGAAAATTTTTTTAAAGCATCTAACCATCTGTCAGTAGGAAAAGAAGCTGAAACCACTTAAATATGCATCAATAGGAGAATGGTTAAAAAGAAAAGTGTAGCACTATGCAACTACTATAAAGAATGAGGCCAAACTACATTACCCGTCTCTACCGGGTTCACTCGTAACATCTCAGGGGCCTGGAGCAAAAAAGCAGAGAGAGGCTCTAGCCCGAAGCCTACCATCTTTTCTTCCCACGTGCAGTTTCCTCTAGATAATTAAAGGGCCTTGCACCTGAGGACACTGTAGCCTACACATCTAAGCTCTGGCCACACTCCGGGCAAACAGCTATTCTTTAGCTACCACTACTGGTGGTATGAGCCTCCACCAGAAAGACATCCAGAGGAGAGGCCTGGCCAGACCCTGGAAGCAGGCCCAAGCTGTTTGGGCAGGGGATTCATCATTCCAGGTACTCAGAGAGGGAGGACATGGCTCCTTGACTCCTCACCCCATAGGAAGGGCACAGCCAGAGAAGAGCTGGAGTAGGGCCCAGAGCAATGGCACTAATCACAGGGTCTAAGGGGGGCATTGCTATAAGGTGTCCATGGACAAAACATTAAGTGAAAAGAGCACATAACGAACCACATGGGGAGAATGACTCCTTTTTTTTTTTTGCAGTTTTTGGCCAGGGCTGGGTTTGAACTCCTTTGAGACGCAGGCACCGCCCAGGACTCCATTTTTAAATTCTAGATCATCTTCCAGCTTGTCTGTGCCCCATGTTGCTCGTGGTAGTTTTCCACAGAGAGCTGAACTGAGAATGAGAGGGAGAAAACTGTCGAGTTTAAAATAAATGTAATCATCTTTTTTTTTTTTTAAGAGATAGAGTCTTGTCCTGGCAAGAGTGCATGATCGTACCTCACTGCAGCCTCCAACTCCTGGGCTCAAGAGATACTCCTGCCTCAGCCCCCCAAATAGCTGGGACTACAGGCATGCACCATCACATCTGGCTAATTTTTTGGAGTTTTTGTAGAGATAATGTTTTACTGGGCTGCCCAGGCTGGTCTTGAACTCCTGGCCTCAAGCAATTCTCCCACTGAGCTTCTCAAAGTGCCAGGATTACAGGTATGAGCCACCATGCCCAGGCTAATCATACTTTTTAAAATAAGTTAGTACTTTTTTGTACCAATTAAAATAGGTATTTCTTACATATTTTCTTATGACCAAAATGATTTTTTAAAAAATAAATGAGCAAAACCAGTCCAGGGTAATCTGGATGGTGAAGGAGGTCCCTGTGGTCATGATCTCAGATGTAGTGGAAGGTGCCAGGGCCAGAAGTCCTTCTTCATTTGTCCAGAGAAGCTCCTATCTCCTTCCTCAGTAGCTCCTCCCAACAAGGACTCCCAACACTGCGAGTACATCCAGGAGTTTCTGAAAATACAGGTTCCTAAGCCCTGCCCCAGACTGGCTGAATCAGAACCTTCTGGAGTAGGATCCAGGAACATGTATTTGTCACTCCCCTGGTGATTCTAGGAACTGCTACATCTCCTAACCCTAGAAAATAAGCACCCAGGTATGTTCAGTCCCATTTGGTAAATGAGAACACTGAGCCCCGGGGCAGTTAATGGCCTTGTCTCAGGCCATAGTGTGGAATCTGTTGGTTCCTCTGCTAGAGCTTACGCTACTCTCCCAGCTGGGCCAACAGGTGTCAGAAGACAAAGCAAGTGGACCTGCAGCCAATGGCCCCCAGCTGCAGGCTATCAGGTTACAGTCATCCCACTAAGCCAGGTGATTAGCTAATTCATTCAACAATGACAGTTTGGTACCTACTCTGTGCAAGATGCTTTTCTGGGTGCTGGGGCATCTGCAGCTAAAAACTTGACAAGGCCCAAGCGCCCTTGCCACTCAAATTCCTCAGGAAGAAAAGGACATGAAAAGGTGTACAAAGAAGCCAGCATCCGAAACTGCAAAGTAATTGAGGAAGATAAGGCAGGTTGATGAGCAGGGGAGTGACAGCTGGGTAGGAAAGGCCTCTTTGGGGAGGTGGGCCCTCAATGAAGACCCGGCCATGCACAGCATTCACAGCAGCCCTGGTAAAAGTGGCTGAGCAGCAGTGAGGTGACGCCAAGCCTCAGAAGACGTGGTGAAGAGGGTGGACTTTATTAGGAGCCCAGCAAAGGTCACCATGACTCTGTTTCTCCCACATAAGCACTTCTCAAGCTTCTCAAACCTAGAATTGCATCAGTATGCCCTGGAAGCCCTTTTTAAAACACAGTGCTGGGTCCCGCCTCCAGTTCCTGATTCTGGAGCTGGGCTGGGGTAGGGCCCAAGGTGCTGCATGTCTAAGAAGCTCCCAGAGAAGATGGATGCTGCTGGTCAGGGAGCCACTGCTGTGTTGTAACTGCCTGCCGGCCTGCCTGTGTGCTCTGCTTTCCCGGAGGCCTCCTGAAGGCAGGGGTGATATCATGTTCACCATTATGCCCCTGGGTTTGGTGCATTAGTACTGCAGTCTCCAACTGCCAGGCTGTGGACCAGAACTGGACCACAGAGCAGGAGGCGAGCAGTGGCAGAAGTTCCATCTGTCTTTACTGCTGCTCCCCATCGCTCATATCCCTGCCTGATCTCCACTTCCTGTCAGAGAAGTGGCAGCATTAGATTCTCACAGGACCATGAACCCTACTAGAAACTGCGCATGTGGGGGATCTAGCTTGACTGCTGCTTCTATCTAATGCCTGATGATCTAAAAGGGAGATGTAATGCACCTGAATCATCCTCCACCCCACTGGCTGTGGAAAAGTTGTCTTCCATGAGCTGTTCCCTGGTGCCAAAATGCAGGGGACTGCTGCATTAGCAGGAGCTCAGGGGATGCATATGAATCCATGAATGAGTGAATGAATGAGGGCCTGAACCATCTGCCACATGAAAAGCCCTTAGAACATTAAAGCACTTTGTATATGTATTAATCAGGGCTATCCAGATAAACAGGACCAACATGATGCTGAGTGCTGTCCAAAAAGTATCCCACCATGTATGTCTCTATTTTTTATATTACATGTTTGGATAGCCATATTACTGTGCGGATAGTCCTCGTATATACAGAAACATTTATTATGATGAATTGGTTCATGCCAATATGGAGACAGGAAGTCCCAAGATCTGCAGGGTGAGTCTGTAAGTGAGAGGCTGAGGAGAGCTGATGGGGTAGCTCCATTCTAAAGACTGGCAGGCTCAAGGTCCAGAAAGAGCTGTTTCAGTTCAAGTTCAAAAGCAGAAAAAAAGCTGATGCCTCAGTTTAAAGGCAATCAGACAGGAAGAATTCTTTCTCACTCAGGGGAGGGTCAACCTTTTCGTTCTATTCGAGCCTTCAACTGATTGGATGTGGCCCACCCATGTAAGGGCAGTTTACCTATTTTACACAGACTATAGATTTAAATCTTAATCTCTTCCAAAAGCAAATTCACAGAAACACACAGACTAACATTTGACCAAATATCTGGTCACCCTGTGACTCAGTCAACACATAAAATTAATCATCACATATACATATGTGTTTAAAACCGACACACAGGTTTCCCATCTTGGATGAGGGTTTAATGGCGGCAGGAAAAGTAAGGGATGCATCTCCAGGAGTCTAGGCTTTGCCAGGTGCATAAGCCCAGGTGAACCACAAGCTCCTGCAGCCACCCCAGGAAGGCCTGCAGGTGCCAGCTGGTCCCTGGCAGGCTCTCCCTAGATACCCAACCCCCAACCAGTGAAGCCCCAGGGCCCCCAACCAGCAGGCACTGGGCTCCCTGTGCTCCTCGGTGCTTCCCCAGCCCTGTCTTAAACCCATGAGGCTCCATGCTCCCACCGGCTGGAGGAGATCACATTTTCCGTGGAGAGAGAGAAAAGGCCTTACTACAGGAAAAGTCTGTCCTTTGTTCCGTTGGGTTCTCAGCTTCTCAAGTGAACTCCCTCCCTGATATCCCTGAATTCAGAAAAGGAAAATGAAGCCAGGAGAGAAAAGGGACAAAGGGACCAGTGTGGGCTTAAGGTAGGGAGAGGATGGGGGCGCTGAGGGGGGAGAAACAGGTGAGGAAGGGAATGGGATGAGAGAGAAGAAGGACAAGAGGCCCTGTGGGGACAGGCCCCACGGGTTCTGGAGGGGGCAGGCCTCTCCCCACTCTGGGGGCTGAGCTCTCTAGTTCTTCACAATGGTGACAAGAGCTCTGGACCTGGAGTCCCAGATCTGCAACTGACAGATGTCTCTCTGCAGACTTACTGCACCCATGTTCTGAGCCTCAACTACAAACTGCCCCACCACTGATCAAAATCAGGTGCAATTAAATTGCATTGAAAGTGATTCATTAAAATGAAAATTCGTAATAACTGGATTTTCTGGGATATGAGGTCCAGGCCTTGCAGAGAGAGACCATGAGGCTGGCCAGGGACAAGATTGAACCTACATCTTGCTCTTCCTAGGAATTCCATGCCAGCTTCTGGGCTCAGGACCCCCTCCACCAGCAGGCCCATCAGTTGAAGGTTCTCTTCTTCCCTCCCAAGCATCTAAGGGTCTTGATGTGCCCATGGCCTCAGGCTCACCACATCTGCTGAGGAGCTGAGCTTCTCCCACCTGCCTCATCAGACACAGCCAAGAAAAGACGGACCTGGATCTAGAGCCCTAGCCCCTGCCTCCAGGCTTTCTTCTCTCAGTAGCTTGGGGGAAGCACTGCCCTGGGAGTCAGGACACCCAGGGCCAGCTCTGCTAAGGCCTACACTGAGACACAGCACTGCCCTGTTGTGAAGCATTGATGCCTTGGCTGAGGCTGGTCCAAGGAACTTCCATGTTTCCTCCCAGCTCTGATGGTCTCAAGGCCAGTTAGCAGGTAACCAGAAACATCTGGAGTGCTGGGCTCCCTCTCTGAGCAACTGTTTTAAGTGGGATGTGCTTAGAACAAGAGGGTTCCTGTTCCCACAAGGCTGGGCCAGGGGATGATTTTATGCATTCAGTTAAACAAGAGAGAAATAATATACGTGGTGCTGGAAATTCCACCCACCACTCACACAGTAAGTATAGGCCCCCAATGGAGCATAAGCTGGAGGATGTGAATCTGTTCTTCCCTCATTGGTCTTGGTTGTGAGGTTTCTCTTCTGGCATGGTAATACTATGGGATTTTTAAGGGTAATTTTAACTATGTGTGCTTTTTTTGGCCTTATAGACTCTAAAAATTAGAATGTTTTCAGTTTCAACCTAAAAACTCAAACAGACTAATACAACAAAAGGTACTTATTATTCGTATACTGGAAGGTCCAGTGGCAGTATGGTCTTCAGGTACAGTTTGTTCCAGGCGTTCATAGTAGCATCAGGACTTCAACCCCTTCTCTTGATGCTTCTCTCATCCCTCCCCCTCTCAATGCATCAGCTCAAACCCTCATCATCACAAGACACCTGCCAGGAGTTTCAGGTGTCCATGAATGCACTTGCTTTGCATTCACACACCATGGCATCCAGAGAAAAGAGATCACTTAGCTCCCTACCTGCCATGTAGAAGTCCTAAGATTCACTCTGATTGGAGTGATTTAAGTCATTTGTCCACCCTGACGCAATCACTGCAGCTGCAGGATTAAACTGTCCTAAACTGAGCTCTGTGGTCTATCCTTAGAACTGGGAATCGAGCTAGATTCCCTGGATTTTCAAACAGAAATGAAAACTGTCAGGAAGAGGAAAATGGAAACCAAGGTAGCAATCATACTGACTTTAGAACGGAAGCAGGGTCTCTGCATGGAACCTCTGTGCATGGAAAATACTTCATTTCTCAGCCATCCCTTTTCCAGGTACTGAATTCAGGGACTTATCTTAGGCCAGAGGCAAAACCAAAAGCTCCCAAAATCGCTGCTGCCCTAGACTGTCATACAGAAGGTTAGCTCAGTTAGGGGGTACCTCTTTACCAAGTGCCGTTAAGGCCACCCTTCCTGCCGCAGCAGGGCAGATCACAACATCCCAGACCTCAAGAAATCATGACACTACAACTTTGGCCACACCAGGCAGCAGAATTACATACTGATTTGTTTAATCAGCATGGGTTTCCTGCAGCAGACGGGAATGCGTGCGGGATCTTAAAGGGACATTCTCCAGCACAGGATGGGCATAACAAGGGGGGTGGGTTGGCTGGGTGGTATGCTGGGGTACAGAAAAATATGGTACAAGTTCTATTAGGCTTGTATTTAATCTGAAAAAACAGCATCACTTATATTTAATATACAAATTGGTTTACACTGGTGTGATTTACATATAAATTTACACATGGTGGGGATACATGCCATCTTTTCTCTGACAGGAGATTGCAATTTTAAAAGTTTGGAGACCAAAACTGCCTGAAAGGATGACACGAAGGATAAGCAGAATTCAGGATGAGTCCCCGAAGGCCCTTGTTGGACAGGGTGCAAAGTAGGGGGTCGTGACCAGGGGCCACTTCTCTTAGCCTGTGTCCTTCTGGGAGCCAAGGAGACCAGCACTCTTCCTCAGGTGGCCATCTCCTCAGGGAGCGTCCTCCCTCAGCAAGGCTCTTCTTAGAGAGTAGTCACCAGGGAAAGGGTCCTCCGGGGCTGTCACTGGAACATCTGCTACCAATTCTCCCATCGGCCGAAGCCCTGCTCCCCGCGCCTACGGAGGAAGAATGCTGGGAGCCCGCAGCCAGTGACTCACTGCTCGCAGCCCATGGAAACGGCCCCATGCTCACTACGACCTTTGGGTTTGCCCTGCCAGCGGGTGCCCACGCCAGAAGGTATAGAGTATCCGGCCCCCGAGAGCCACAGCAGGCCCCTAGGCTGCAGATGGCTAAACAAGGCTGAGGCCACAAGTGGTGGCAGGAGTGCCAGACCCCAGGAACAATTTGCTGGTCTCGGTGGTGACGTGAACATTTTCCCTGCACTTCGGCAGTTATCCCCTCAAACTGAGACTGAATCATATCCTCAAAACCTCAAGCCCTACAGGCACATGTAATGCCCAGAATCAAAAACGGAGAGAAGGGCTGACCCAGGCCCTCCCTTCATAGCAAGGAAACATTTGGGGCAACACAGGGGAAGCTGTCTCAGGAGAATGCCCAGGTCAGCTCCCCTTCTGGGTCCTCATCTCCAAGGTGGGAACAATAAGCCCTCAGCACTTACCTCATGAGGCGCTGAGGACCCCCAGAGAAACGACGTCTGAGAAAATGGAGATAAGATGTAGGGAGTGGCCCTTGCTCTTTAAAAAGGACAAAGCCCAGTCTTGTTGCAAATTTGGGGTCACAGCAACCTAGTAAATTTACTGCCAGATTGCCCATCTTGCTCACTGCCAGGAACACATAACTTCTAGGAAGCCACCGCTCCTTGTGCATAACTTACCTAGACACAGCCCCTTCTACTTCTCAATGCTTTTTAACGCCTGTCACTTTCCACAGTGACCCTGGGAGGGAGGCAGTGCAGGAATCTTTAGCTCCATTTCAAAGTGGAAAAGAAAACAAGATCTGGAAAGTTCAATGACTTCTTAAGGCCACACAGGAAGCTGGTAACAGAACCAGCATGAGGACCCAGCCCCTCCAAGTAGGGCAATGGGACCTCATGAGTCCACCTATAGAATAAGAAGAGTCGTGAGGAGTCGCCGTTGGGGGCTGATGGATGTTTTCTAGAAGACACATGGCACTAGCTGTTCTAGAAAGTGGCCATGGTTTTTCAAATCTAGAATGTGTTGGCCTGACTCCTTCCAGAGACACCCTATGAGGTGCTCCTTAAAAGTACCCTTCCCAGAAAGCACCCACCACCTAGCAGTGGTGCCCAGGAGGGAACGCAGCCCTTAGGAAGGCTTGGTCACACATCAGGTTGACCTTGAAAACTGGAGCAGCTGGAGAAGCAAGCTCAGAAGAGCCTGAGCTTGCCTTACTGATCTCTCTCTCTCTCTCTCTCTCTCTCTTTTTGTTAGAAAGAATGGAGTGACCTTGACCACCCTATCACTTTTAAAGTTAAGTAGCCAAAAATCACCTTGTCTAGACAAACAGATTTTATATATCCAATTAATTCCTGCCAGTCAAAATTAGGTATGCTTAATAGGGAATATATTTAGAATCTGTCATTATCTGGCTCCCCAGGGGCGAAACCTCAGCTCTTATTTCATAGACACTTAATTTCAAACAGAGGTCTGTTCACTCCCACTTCAGACCTTGCTTTCCTTCCTGACAGCACTGAGGTGGGCAGGGGCCGGGGTAGGGGAGCATTTGACCACAAGAAGCCACTTAATTCCCGCATAGCCTGAACCTCACAGCCATCTTAAGTCAGAACACGAGTGGCAGCTTCTCCTTTGTGCTATGTGGCCAAGTGGTGGGAAGCTGCTGGAAGAGCAGGGTGTAAAGGGCTCTTGAAAGTCTCACTGCCCCTGTGCCCTGAATTCCACCATCATCTATTCTCAATTCCTTGGGATCTGGAGGCTTCTGGGGCTGTGGGCTGGAGTGGCCCTCCTATCACAATACCACTTTTCCCGGGAAGGGACCATTCTTGAGCTACACTAGTAGCTAATAGCCTAAGCAGAGAGCTGAGCTGGTCCCGGCGGGCCGAGAGGGCCCCAGGAGTGCCAGAGCAACCTGCTCAGACCCAGCAGGCAGGTGGGCCCTGGAGGGCCTCACTCCAGACTGCATCCTGGGCCACTCTGGGCCAGAGATGAAGTGGGGGGCATGGGAACCCTAAGGAGAGCACCCAGGACCTCCAGTCTGAGGCAGAATTCTCCCTGGCCTCAAGGGTCACAGGCTTTCCTCCAGGGCACTGCCACCATGGTTGGCAGTCCAGGAATAAGTGGCTCCTCATGTGCCCTGAAATATGTATGTGTGTCAGCACATACACCCTAGGGCTTTTGTCACGAATTATCACCAACTGGATGGCTTAAAGTAATAGAAACGTACGTGTATTCTCTCCCAGCTCTAGAGGACAGAAGTCCCAAATCAAAATGGCAGCAGATCTGCACTCTGAAGGCCCTAGAACCTTCCTTGATTCTCCCAGCTACCAGTGGCTCCGGGTGTCCCATTGCTTGTAGCAGCGTCACTCCTCTCCTTCTGCCGTCACATGGCCTTCTCTTTCCCTGTTTCCCCTCTGTGTGTTGCTCATAGAGACACTTGCCATCAGATTTAGGCCCTGCCCAGATAACCCAGGATGCTCTCAACTGGAGATCCTTAACTTAATGACATCTGCAAAGACTCTTTTTCCAAATTAGGTCACAAAGGCACAAGCTCAAGGCAGGAGCCCCAGCTGTGTGGCTTCCCTGTCACTCTTCAGCCCACCAACTGCCCTTTACAAAGATTTAGTAGCCCACCTGGGACTACTTTCTGCCCACCAGCTGAAAAGAGCTCCACTCCTTCCATATAAGATGAGGAAAGAGACCCCTGCAGGAAACAACAGATGCCCAACACCCATCATTCTCTGCCAGAATGACTTCCATTGACCCTGTCTCACCATTTGCCAAAGTCACGTTCAGCCGTTAAGACCCAGCTCGGGCATCACTTCCCCCTCTACCAGTGTCTTGCCTCCATCCCAATTGCTGCAGGGCCCATGTGATCTTCGTCTCTGTTTCTCCAGACCCTGGCAAAGGCTTGGAATGGGCCACAGTGACTTTTTGCTAAAAGCACAGCATTCCTCCCCCAGGGGGACAGAGGTCCAAGCGCGAGGGTCTGCATGCAGCTGCTCCTCCACAACTTCCTCTGGAGCTCCTTCCCTCCCTGCCCACGCTCTTCCCTCAACACTGCCCCCAGGTTCCACCCTCCGTCAGCTGGGAGCACCTCCCCCAGCGTCTCTGCTTGTCTTTCTTCCTTCAGGCTGGTCGTGGGTGCCCCACTGGAAATCAATGGCCACCAGAAGACAGGAGACGTGTACAAGTGTCCGGTGATGGATGGAAACTGCACCAAACTCAACCTGGGTAACGTGGGCTGCTGGTCCAGAACAAGGCAGGCCCTCATGCACATCTGTGTCCACGGGCACACTGGCTCTCCCAGCCACCCCATGGTGAGGTGACCCGGCTGATATCGCTCCCACACTTTATAGATAAGGAGCTGAGGCCAGAGGGAGGAATCAACTTTCCAGTTGTCACATAGCTTGTTGGGGCCTCCAGGATTTAAACCTAGACCTCCAATGCCCCAGTCACCCACTGCCCCTCAACTCAGGGTTTTCACTCCCAGCAGGAGAGAAGTATGTCCTGTCTTCTTTCTGATTTTGAAATAATAACAACAGCTAACATTCACGTATCACAGGTAGCGTTCACTGTGTGCCTGGAACACTTCCACTCTTTAATCCCTGCAGTTCCCATATGAGATTTAACCATCAAACACGTGGAAAATGACAGCACATGGAGGTGAGGGGACCTGCCCAAAGTCACCAGCTTACAAGGAGTAGAGCCAAGACTCCAATTCAGGCAGCCTGCAGCTCCCTTTAACCACTGCGCAGCACAGCCCTCTGAAATGAAGGCTGCTCCTCCCTGCACAGCTTCCAGGCATGTTCTGGAGCAGAAGCAGGGAGACAGCAGGAGCAGCACCCAGCCTCCATGCCCTTGTAAAATCTCCCAGTGTATATCTGTGTACACATGTTTGTCTGAGTGGGTGGGTGTGCACTAAAGCACTTCCCCTGTCCTAAAGGTCAGACAGCTGCTGGGCCATTGCTCTGCTCTTCATTTGTGCTGAAAAGCTTCCACTCCAGGCCTTCCCCAGGGCCAGGACCCTGGGCCTCCTCTGTCCCATGAGGGACCCTCTGTCCTAGAGCAGGGGCAGGGTTCCCTGGGGAGATGGGGGTTGGACAGGGCAGCAGTGGCCTGCTGAGGAGAGATGGCAGAAGTTCAGGAGATAAGCCAGGGATGAAAGGCTGGAATTCAGGAGAAAGCCCAAAAACTCCAATCCCCAGGACCACCAGGACAGCCAGCTCTCTGTCACATGTGGAGGCTCCTGCTGTCCACATCTGCATCAACTCCAGGGCTGGGGAGTTCAAACCCAATGCAGCTGGGGCACAGACTTCAATGAGGAAACAGTCCGAGGGAGGCAGAAGCCTGGTGGGTGGCTTGTGCCTCCCAATCATTACCCCCTGAGAGCACAGGCTTCCAGGACAGGCCCAACTGCAAATCCTCCCCAGCTGCAGTTTCTTTGCTGTGTGTCCACAGGGAGCCCACACCCTCTCTCTGAGCCTCAGCTTGCTCATGTGTAAAGCAGAGGATGGACTCAACTACCCTAGAATCCATTCCTGGTCTGATCTGTCCCCCAAGCACTATACCAGTTATTGGGGGATATAGCAGGAAACAAGAGGCCCAGGGGCCAAGCCAAGAGGGGACAATAATTGAGTAGACAAATTAGGAAGCAGGATCATCCCAGGTAGGGATAAACGCTGTGCAATGCACCGGGGCACTGTGATAAGAGGCCAGGGTGGCTGGGGGAGGTCGGGGGGAGGGGATCTACATTAGCAAGGTGGTCAGGGAAGGCCTCTCTGAGCAAGTGACAGTTGAGTAAACACCTGATGGTGAGGAGGAGTCAAGTGGGGGCAGAACATTCCAGATAGAGGAAGAACACGTGCAAAGGCCCTGAGGTAGAAATGGAGTTTGCTCTGCTGGTGCATGTAAGAAAGGCCATGTGGGTGGGCAGAGGGAGCCAGAGGCAGGGAGAGAGGTGGGCACTGTGCTCAGGTCCAGGCTACTGACAAAAGCTCATGGTCCAGGTAGGGATGTGGACACGTGAGCCAGTCATTCAATTCTCTCTGTTGCTCTGCCTTCCTAATGCACCCCATTTTCCTCTAGAGGGAGGAGGAGATGTAAAGCCTTCAGAGCCTGGAAAACACTTCCAAGCTGGGGCCTGAGCCCAGGAGGCAGTGGGTAGCGAAGGGAGTTGGGACAGAGGAAAATGACCCTCTGTTTGAGGGGTGGTGCTCTCCCTCCCACTAAGAAAACACATGGCAGAAAGAACATCTGTCAGTTCATGCCCGCAGTGGAAAACACAAGGCTGGGAAACCTGAGTCCTGGGTTTTCCTACAGCCTTTCCAGGCGCTGAGCCACATGGTGCCAGGAACGCGTTCTCCTTCCTCTCCAGGGCAGCGGACTGGGTGTCCATCATCTACATCCCAGTGAGCTGGGAAAGAGGCTACCCGGCTCTGTGCTCCCTACACAGGGATGGAGTTGGGGGTTTAAATGAGGGGCTGGGGCTAGGGGAGGTGATGTGGTTCTGGAAGCCAGGCCCTGTGTGGGGGCCGAGAATGGCTGAGAAGGTGGCAGTGTTTCCAGTTCTTGGAGGGACAGGGCAAAGCGGACGTGAGCCTGAGCCCGTCTGACTCCAGTGCAGGGGTCTTTTCTACCAGGCCCCTTTGCCTCCAGCCAGGACTTGAGTCTTGGTAGAGAGGTAGGAAGGAGGGGGGCAAACAGAGGGCAGGATTCTCCTGTCTGGCAAGAGGCAGAGATTGCCCAGTCAAGCTCAGAGCTTTCCCTGGTTCCCACTGGGCCATGATGCCATCAGATAGAGAAAAACACAGGACTCAGGACAAAACATCAGATAGTCTGATTAAAGTCTCTGCTCTTTTATTTATCAGCGATTGACCTTGTGAAAGCCACTAACCCTCTCTACGTCTCTATTCTCTCATTTATAAATGGCAACAGTGTCACCAGGGCCAGCCGGGACCATGGGGATCCTGCAAGGGCAGGTGCACACAGCACTCTGCAGATGATAAGGCACCTTAGGAACCCCAGGGCTTCTGTTATTTTCTCTCTGGCATGTTCAGACGGACAAAACAGAAAACAGTCACTTAGCACAGCCAAGAGGGACAGATTTCAAAAGGAGCCTTATTGAAAACTAAGCACAACCAACCAACAGGAAAAGACAAAAAACACAGCTGCCCTCATCCTCCAGCCCACAGAACAGTCACCTGTCCAACAAGGTGGGCTCTGATGGGCACCCAGCCCCTAGTGCTTCCCCCTCCCCCCCAGCAGGCCTTGCAGACCTGGGCCCCAGAGGCCAGGCAGAGCCTCACACTTCTAGGCACCCAGAAAGAAGAATACAAACCGTTCTTGGTCAGGCCTCCCAAGCCTCATAGGAATTGCTCCTCCTGGTAAGCAGGGTCCTCACGGCAGGCTGGGGCTGACACACTCTATCTTAATGAGGTGCCACCCCTCTTCTCCCAGCAGCCCCCATCCCTCCCGTATGCATCCCAGCACACTTCTGGGCACTTTGAGCTCATTTCCTTTCCTTCAGAGGCTTATGGGATGATCCAGTAAAACCTAAACTGGTGTAGATTTTTATCAGAGCCAGCCCTCTGCCAACGCCAGACGGCTGATAACCCCATCCTGCACAACTCTCTTGGCAGCCAACTACAGAGCGAGGTTCCCAGGCAAGGCCATGCACCTCTAGAAGGCTCTTGTGAAGTTGGCTATGGCTGCCTATGAGAGAAAGTCCTCTCAGTTGTCACATGTCAGTTATCAGATGTGCAGAGAAGTGGGCATTGGAAGAGTAGGACCTGGACTGGTCAGTTTTGATAGGCATCAGCTTGAAGGGGAGTTCAGAGGGGACACTGCACAGAGGAAGCCAGCCTGGGTGGGGTGCCACGGTGTGTTTAGGGGCAGGGTGCAGGCATAGTGGGATGTCGGGACCCAGTCAGATGGCTGGAGGAGATGGAAGGCTCTGCTGTGTGCTTACTGTGTGACGTCAGGCAGCTTGCTTGGCCTCTCTGAGACGGAGTTTCCTCTTCTCACAGGGAATTGTGAGGAAGTAGCAAGCCAGGTCTGCGGAAGGCGTTAGTAAACCCTGATGGGCTATCCCAAAGTGCAGGAGAGCAAGGGGCCCTGGGGGCAGGGCGAATTAGGGCAGACTCTGCTTGGCACCAACCTTGCCCACAGGGTGACCAGTGGCAGCAGCAGGCTATGGGCAGAGGGTGGGCAGGATGTGATTGCAGACTGAGCTTCTCCCCCACCTAGGAAGGGTCACCCTGTCCAATGTGTCAGAGCGGAAGGACAACATGCGTCTTGGGCTGAGCCTCGCCACCAACCCCAAGGACAACAGCTTCCTGGTAAGCGTCACCTGCTGCTGCCTGAGGTCCGGAGAAGTGGGGGGCAAGGTAGCCGTCCCCTGGCACACGCTCCTGTGCACCTTACACCTGCTTGCCCCTACTCCACCAACCTGGCAGCAGAACCCGTCCTCCTCCAGCTCCTGCTTACACCATGCTGGGCAGCTGGGCCTGGAGTGTGTTGTGGGGGACAGTTCGGGCAGGAAAAAGGATTGAGTGGATACCCCAAGGGAGGGGAGAACAGGGAAAGGAATAGGAATAAAGACAGTCTTCCCAAGGTCCCTTCCCTTGGGAAGCTAGTTTTTTAGGGCAGAGACTGAATCTCTGCTTCAGATCGAAACAGGCTTCACCTCACACCCTAAGAAGGGAAATCATAAATAAGAAAACATAAATGAGCAAATTGCTGCAACTGAGGGAAGGGATATAGAGCCACAGGCCATCTGGGCTATCCAGGACTAGATAAAGAAAGCTAAAAGAAAACAAAACAAGGGGTTTCTGTTTTGTTTTTAAAGAAGAGGCAGGTCTTAGCAAGAAAGAAAGAGAAGAGGGGCGGCACTGTGACTCAAAGGAGTAGGGCACTGGCGCCATATACTGGAGGTGGTGGGTTCAAACCCAGCCCTGGCCAAAAACAGGAAAGAAAGAAAGAAAGAAAGAGAGGGAGGGAGGGAGGGAGGGAGGGAGGGAGGAAGGAAGGAAGGAAGGAAGGAAGGAAGGAAGGACGGAAGGAAGGAAGGAAGGAAGAAAGGGAAGAGAGCATATTTGGCTGAAGTGGTAGAAAGTTTCATTTATTTAAACAACACTTTCTGAGCACCTAGAATGTACAAAGCCAATGCCCAGCATCAGGATTCCATAGTAAACAGAGACCCTGCCCTGCAGGGCCCCCGGCACACATATGGCCACTGGGGGCTTTGTCTCTACTCCCCTTTCCTTGTCAGGCTCCTTGTTACATTCCGACTAACTTGATTTCACCTACTTCACAAGGTGATATAAAGGCCCAAGAGGAATAGTGGGATACAATCACTGGGGCCCTCAGTGGATAGGTTAAGTCCCTGATTTATTATTCATCACCTAGTCATAGATTCACTTATCAGTCCATATTCCTACCACGGATCCATCCCTCCATTCTTCTATCCATCCATTCATTCATCTACCCGTCCATCTATACATCAATCCACTCACTCATCCTCCCATCCATCATCCCTCCTCCCATACATCTCTTCCTGTATCCATCCATCATCCATCCATCATCCTTTCATCTATAATTCATCCATCATCCATCCATCATTCATCCATCATCCTTCCATCTATCATTCATCCATCATTATCCATCATCCATCATCATCCATTCATTATTTATCCATCATCCTTCCATCTATAATTCATCCATCATCCATCCATCATCCATCTTCATCCTTCCATCTATCATCCATCCATCATCCTTCCATTCATCATTCATCATCATCCATCCATCATCCTTCCATTCATCATCCATCTATCATCCTTCCATCTATCATTCATTCATCATCATCCATCATCCATCATCATCCATCTATCATCCATCCATTATCCTTCCATCTTTCATCCATCCATCATCCATCCATCATCCTTCCATCTATCATTCATCCACCATCATCCATGCATCATCCATCCATCATCCTTCCATCCATCATCCATCATCATCCATCTATCATCCATCCATCATCCTTCCATTCATCATCCATCCATCATCCTTCCATCTATCATTCATCCATCATCATCCATCCATCATCCATCATTCATCCATCATTCTTCCATCTATCATCCATCATCATCCATCTATCATCCATTCATTACCCTTTCATCCATCATCTATCCATCATCCTTCCATCCATCACCCATCCATCATCCTTCCATCCATCACCCATCATCATCCATCTATCATCCATCCATCATCCTTCCATCTATCATCCATCCATTATCCATCCATTACCCTTCCATGCATCACCCATCCATCATCCTTCCATCCATCATCCATCCATCATCCTTCCATGCATCACCCATCCATCATCCTTCCATCCATCACCCTTCATCATCCATCTATCATCCATCCATCATCCTTCCATCTATCGTCCATCCATCATCCTTCCATCTATCATCCATTCATCATCCTTCCATCTATCATTCATCCATCATCATCCATCCATCATCATCCATTCATCATCCATCATCATCTTTCCATCATTCATCCATCCATTTATCATCCATCATCATCCATCCATCATCCATCAATCATTCTTCCATCCATCATCCATCTGTCATTTGTCCAACTATCCATCCATCATCCTTCCATCTATCCATCATCTCTCTATCCACTCATCACCTATCCATCTATCGGTCACCCATCCATCATCCATCCATTATCCTTCCATCTATCATTCATCCATCACCATCCATCCATCCATCATCCATCCATCATCCTTCTGTCTATCATTCATCCACCTAACATCCATCATCCACTCATCTATTCATGAATCCATCATCTCTCTATCTAACCATTTATTCTTTGTCCTCCCCCTAATTCCAAAAATAATTTATAACAGCTTCAACAAATGACACAGATAAAACATAGCCTTTAAGATATGGATTAAAAAAAAAATAAAGCTAATTAAAGAAAGGGGATTCCAAATAGAAGAATCACTCCCCTAAACCAAAATAAATTATAGCATGAAATTTAGCCCTGGGTTTCCTGACAGCAGGGCAATAACGGAGGCCTGGAGCTGGGTTTTCATTTTTCATGATTCTGGCTGAGAGGAGCTCATCACTTAGTCCTCCAAAGAGAAGCTGATGTCAGTGTTTGAGGTAGTAATTTTCACAGAAAGAACAGAGACACTTTTTCCTTCTAAGAGCCACAGCATGTTATTGAGACCCAGTCCTGGAAATTTGCCCATAAAGACCTTCGGGTGACCACTTCAAACAGAGGAATTATTCTAGTGACCCTTGAAGGGTGCACTCTCATGAATAAAAAGGCTTCCTCAGATCCTGTGTGGTGAGTGGAGGGTGACGAACCCTAAATGATGGGATGGATAATGGGGTCTTGAACAATGAGAGAGAACTCCAAAACTGGTTTTTCTCCATCACATCTGAAACAAAGGGAACTATTACATATTGCAGCAAGAGAGAGTTCAGTTAGACTCAGAGAACATCCTTGACCCCTAGGATACCAGCACTCAGATCAGGGATGTCTGCCTTGGGTCATGGAGGTTGGAGCTGGGCTTCAGGCCATGGGCCCTGGCCCCTCTCGGAGGCCCCCTCTCTGACTGGGGTCTGTACTGTGCTTCACAGGCCTGCAGCCCCCTCTGGTCGCACGAGTGTGGGAGTTCCTACTACACCACAGGAATGTGCTCCAGAGTCAACTCCAACTTCAGGTTCTCTAAGACCGTGGCCCCAGCTCTTCAAAGTAAGTGGCTTCCAATCTGCATCCTTGGCCTGAGCAGTGAATAGTCCAGAGAAGCTCGGGGCTCTGACCATGGCTTTCTTGGGACTAGGAAGTAGCCCTACCCTGTTCCAGCTATCTGCACAACCAGGGAGGAGTCATCTCACCTGTCTGGGCCTCTGTGGGCCCCGCAGAGTGATGGCAGGGAGTGAATGAGCTAACATGGTGGGGCCAATCCTGGCATCCAGGAGGCTCACTGCAAAACCCTGAGCGTGGAAGGGGTTGCCAGGCTGGTCACCATGTGCAGCAAGCAAGCCATGTGCAGCACAGCTCTGGGGGCACTGTTTCCTCTGACGACAACGGGATGACAGCTCTGACATTGCAGTAGCTCTGAAGGTGGAGGGCTGAGGACAGCAGAGACCTCCTGGGTGATAGCCAGCACTCCTGGGTGCCAGCGAGCTCTGTCCAGCTTACCAGAGCTTCATGGAGCACAAAACCTCCCGCTCACTCCCCCACTGCCGAGAAAGCCTGGGGAATAATGCTCAGACGGTGCCTTCTGCAAGCCCAGACTTCTGACTCTGAGCCTCATTGTTTCCTCTTTGCTAAATACCATCACCCAAGAAGCTGCTGCCTGTTTTATGGAGGGTGAAGGGATTAGCACCTCTGGCTTGCCTGCCTCTAAACAGGCAGCCTCCCTCCAAACAACCCAGCCCCATCAGAGGAGGGAAGATGGCACTGGGCAGAAGCATCCGTCCAGCAGAGGCAGGAGAGGGGTCCTCTCAGGGACAGGAAGGTGTGGATTCTATTCATGCAAAATGGCAGCAGGAAAGTTAGTGCTGGGGCAGAGGAGGAGGCTGGAGTCAGGGCACGTGAGGGGTTCACTAGCGGCTGCCACCACCCCTAGAACTGCTGCTCTCTCCATGCCAAGATGTGACCATCCTGGTATCCCTAAATCTGTTGCACAGGCCTCCCTGCCTGGCTGGCAGCAGCATTGCCCTGCAGCTTATCAAATACAGATTTCAGGGAACCCCTGTGTGGGTTCTAATTCATGTGTGTGTGTGCACCATGTGTGTGTGTCAGTTCCCCAGGTGTTGGGGCGTCTGGCCATGTTTAGCAACCACAGACCTAAAGCCAGTTTCTTTTCAACATGTCTTAAAAGGAAAAACTCAAAATCATAAGAAAGAAATCACCAATAATAGATGCATTCTAATAGTGTAACTGGCTTATAATAAAAGAAACCTTGTCCCTACTCTGGGTCATAAATGCCTCCAAATCAAGAAGTTTCTGTTTCAGTCACCCCTGCAGCCATCTGCACCATGCAGAGCTGCAGCCCATAGCCAGTCCTCAGGCCACATGTGTTGAGCTAAACCCAACTGGAAAAGGACAAATCTATCAGGCTCTGTCACACCAGAAGTGTCATGTCATCACCACATGCTAGACACAGCCTGCAGGTGGGACACAGAGTTGCTGAATGGCTAAGTCACCCATGCATTCTAAAATGCTCTATTAAACACAAGGCCTGCAGCAGACACCTGGGTCAAAGCCACCTCACCTTCCTCTGTCTGGTGAGCCCTAGCTTCAATATACCACCCCTACGAGATTCAAGAATTACTGGAATGGCTAACACACAAAAGGCTCCTGCAGCACTGTTGTGAAGTAGATTTTATAACAGTATGAAAATTCTCCAGTAAAAGGAAGCAAATGCCCAGACACACAGTTGTATGCAATAGTTCAAGATAACTTGAACCATTGACAAACAGAAACAAATGGCTTAGATTTTAAAACAAGTGGGCTTTTTTATTATGTTTTTATGGCACTGATGTTTTATGAATACTGTGCTGATTTTTAGTATTCCTTTTAATTGGGAATAAATATTACAGAATATAAAAACCTTTCTGTTCAGAGGCAGAGATAAAAGCATGAGAGTTCAACCTGATGATGTCATTACTGCATTAACTTGGTGGTTTGCGTAATAAAAGGGGACAATGGGATCGGCTCAGGTTTATTGAGCACTGACTTTGTGCTCATCCCACTAAAGCATCTTCTCCCTCATTCTTCATGGCAACTCTTAACTATCACTATACCTACTAGAGAAAATGAAGGCTGACAAGTTATAAGAGTGGCCCCGGGTCACACGACTAGCAAGTGGCAAAGCCAGGGGCCAGTCTGGATTCTACATTCCTAGCCATGACATTATATCTGCCTCCTAAAAAAGGGAATGCCATTAATTCAGGCTGAAAGGGGTAAATGCCAGCCTCCCCATTACAGTAAAACAAATGATAAGCACGCACTGATTTGGATAGTCCTGTCTGCCTCAGGAGCACTGACCAATCAGCAGCGGTCAGGTCAGTCCCTGCTTAGAACCAGAGGGGCTCAGGCTTACTTGAAGGTTTGCTTAAACAGCCAGCAGAATAGTGGAACAGAGCCAGGAACTCCAGGACTTGTCATTCTTGTTGCCCAAATAAATGTCCAGCCCAGGGAATGACCCACATGTAGCACAGTCATTCTTCTGTCATCCTTTGGACAACTGTTCGGCAAATCAGAGACTTGCAGACACTGGCTCCTTGGGTAGCTATGACCATGACCCCACTTCCCAGGGTGTCAAACCTACATGGACATCATCATTGTCCTGGATGGCTCCAACAGCATCTATCCATGGGTGGAAGTTCAGCACTTCCTCATCAACATCCTGAAGAAGTTTTACATCGGCCCAGGCCAGATCCAGGTGAGCGTCTCTGGGGCTCTTTCCTCCTGTGAACTGGGCCCCCAAACTCATGCTAGATGCTCCCTTGGGGTGTGAGGGACCATCTTTGCATACATTAAGGAGGTGTAAGAGGGCAGCTAGCATCAGGGTCTATAGCCCAGGACACTCACCTCCAGTGAGCACATCAAGGGACAGTTTAGGGGAGGCCTCGTTTCATGGGTCAAACTCTGTCTTCTGGAGGAGACACCACCTATGAAGACTGTGACCAGCCAGAGAGAGAGAAGAAAGGCGGGAATATTTGGATGGACATTTGAGCCCTGTTGGCAAGACACAGGGACAATCAGGAGAGAAGACAGTGGGGGAGGAGGTGAGAGCTGCCAGCTTCTATTTGAAATGCTGCCTGGATAAAGTGCAGGGTAGACTTATTCCCTATTATTCTGGCTAAAGAAGGACGAATGAATAGAAGTTACAAGGTGGCAGATTTCCAATCAATCTAGGAAATTATTTATAACAATTAGAGCAGTTAAACAAGGAGTGAACATTCTGAAGGAACAAGTTCCCCACCACGGAAGACCATCCCATCCTTTAGGGCAGCGATTCTCAACCTGTGGGTCGTGACCCCTTTGTAACAATGAAAATACTTCGTGGCATTAGGAAGGTTGAGAACCACTGCCAGCTGAGAGTACAGCATTAGAAGGGCACTTGCTCTAAACAAACCCCGTGGACCCATCCTACAGTGATGTTTCATTGTTCTGTTCTTACTATACGTCTTCAATATCACCAACATTTTATCAATTCGGGTATAAAAGAACCTCTTTTCTTCCAAACCTTAAGGAACCTCAGATTCATGGTCTTCCACCTACACTGATTCTAATATCTTAGATTTGATTCTATGCTCAACTTTTGTCTTTCTGAGAAAGAAACGTAAATCGTTGGGCCTCTCTTCAAATCACAGTCTCCTTTCTCCGTGTGCACCCTAGTTTGTCCCACCAAGCCGTCCATTCATTCCTGGAACTTTGTGTGCCCCCTTCCCTTCAGCTGCAGCTACTGTCTTGGGAAGGTCCTCAGCCCTCCTCACTCCCAACTCATCACAGGTAGAGAGACAGTTCCTGGGGGTCTTTACCACCAAAGGTCTAAGCTTCAGGGAGTCACGATGATCTGTTGCCCTCTCCTCTCTGTCCCACAGGTTGGAGTCGTTCAGTATGGGGAAGATGTGGTGCATGAGTTTCACCTCAACGACTACAGGTCTGTAAAAGATGTGGTGGAAGCCGCCAGCCACATTGAGCAGAGAGGAGGCACAGAGACCCGGACAGCATTTGGCATTGAATTTGCTCGGTAATGAAAAGAAAAACAAAGATACTGTTCTAGTTATCTATTGCTGTGTAACAAACTACACAATATTTGGTACCTTGAAAAAATAATGTCTTAATTCTTCAATGTTCTGGGGGTTGGCTGGGCTCAGCTCCTTGGTTCTCTCTCGGGTTCCTCATCTGGTTGCAGCCCGTCGGATGGGGCTGCTGCCATCAGAAGGTTCCACTGGGCTGGATACCCCCCTATGCTCACGTGGCAGTTGTTGCTGGCTGTTGGCTGGGAGGTCAGCTGGGGCTAGTGAGCTGAGCACCCACACATGGCCATGGGGCTTGGCTTCTTCACAACATGGCAATGCGGGTATGAGAGGGAGCTTCCCAAGAGACCCAGGCAGGAACCGAGAGATTACCTATGACCTAGCCTTAAAGTCCCAGAATATGATTCCTTCTACATTCTATTGGTCGAGCAATTACTAAGACCAGCCCAGATGAGAGGGGAAGAGAAGTCTAAGAGTAACATTTATTTTTAAGTCCTTATTGGAAATTTCTACTCCCTGCGCCAGACTCTAGGGTGAGACTGTGTCTATGCTTCTCAGAACCTCATGGTCTACAAGAGTGTTGGCCACAGAGGCAGCAAAAGCCAGTGCCTGTGTGGTTTTTCATGTTCTGCAGACCAGTGGCCAACTGCAAGGGCCTCCCTGCCTTGTCAAGGGTCAAGACCCCCAATCCTCCTATCTGGATTGCCCAACAGGTGGGCCAGGCTCATGCTTCAGGCACTGAAAAACAAGACAAAAAGTGAGAAAGAGAAATATTTTTAATGGAATATGATATTTAATGTTTCCCAAAATACAATCAACGTCACCTTCATGGGAAAAGCCTGAGTTCTGTCAGGTTGTATCACATGTATTTTGTGAGTTAGTTTGGATGTTAATCACCCTGGCATATCACCTTTCCTGTAATTTTCAGGAAAGTGGTTTTCAACTCGGAATGCTCATTAGAACTTTTGAAAAATTCTGATGCCTAAGCCATTCTCCTCATCCTTCCCCAGAGGGATTTGATTCTAATTTCATGAGTCAAGGTGGGGCCTAGGTATCAATTTTTTTTTTTTTTTGGAGATAGGGTCTTGCTCTGTTGCCCAGGCTACAGCTCAGTGTAACCTCAAACTCCTAGACTCAAGCAATCTCCTGCCTCTACCTCCTGAGTAGCTGGGACTGCAAGCATGTACCACCACAACGAGGGAATTTTTAAATTTTTGGTAGAGATGGAGTCTCACTATGTTTCCTAGCTGGTCTTCAACTGCTGGCCTCAAGTGATCCTCCTGCCTCAGCCTCCCAAAGTGCTGGGACTATAGGCACGAGCCATGGTGCCTGGCCAATATTTGCTGAAAATTCCCCCCAAGAGTTCTAATGTGCATCTGGGTTTTTGAACCAGCAGCTTAGCCCCTGGTCACCATCTGCCCCTGAACTTCTCTCCCAGGTCCACCTTCTCCCTTTGGCCTTCCCAGAACAACAAGACCAGGACTCCAAAGGGGCTTTTTAAAGTCACTTTTTAAAGACAACAGATCTAAGACCCATCTGAGCAGCTGGAGAAAGAGTAGCTGGGTCGTCTCAATCCAGTAACTTCTTTGATAGAAGGTCCTAACCCCGTTTGGCCCAAGGAGGACTCAGCCCCGGTGTCTGTGGCTGACCCTCTGGAGGAGTGTTAGGGCTGCCCCATAGCCACTTCCTTCTTATGACCCTGCCCTGGGCTTGGGTTCCAGCTCAGAGGCTTTCCAGAAGGGCGGAAGAAAAGGGGCCAAGAAGGTGATGATCGTCATCACAGACGGGGAGTCCCACGACAGCCCCGACCTGGAGAAGGTGATCCAGCAGAGCGAGCGGGACAATGTGACCAGATATGCCGTGGCTGTAAGTCCCTCCCCTGCCCGAGGGCTGTGGGCTGGCCCTTAAAGACTTCCCCATCAGACCCCTGGGGGCTGCAAAAGGGTGCTTTCCGACCAGCATAACAGGTGTACAGAGGCCTATTTGTAGGCCTCTCATTTCATTCTCTTCTAAAGAACAAGTTGAGAAAGTTATTGGGGTTTGGGGTATTTTTCCCCTCCACTGCCTAGAAGGTTCTGTAACCTCAGAACACTAAAAACACCCCCAAATTTCCCCACTCCCTTACCTTAGCTTGGCATGGGGGCCTCATCTTGCCTCTAAAAGAGTCTGTTTGAAAATGCAGTGATACCTCAGGGAACGCCCATGGCTCCCCAGAACAGTCCTGCTCCACCTCCCCGGAAACCCCTGGCGTCAGGGACGGTGGGTGTGTGAGGACGTCTCTGCCACGGTCTGGTTTGTTCCTGCCCCTGTTCCCTGGCAGGTCCTGGGCTACTATAACCGCAGAGGGATCAATCCAGAAACTTTTCTAAACGAAATCAAATACATCGCCAGCGACCCTGATGACAAGCACTTCTTCAATGTCACTGATGAGGCGGCCCTGAAGGACATTGTCGATGCCCTGGGGGACAGGATCTTCAGCCTGGAAGGTGAGCAGTAGGCGCTGAGAGGGGGTCCACGCTCCCCCGGAGCCTGCCTCAGGTAAACCTCACAGATTAAAATCTAATCCCACAGTTTGGAATGGTTTAGCTCGAGTCTTCCATTAAGATCATGTCGCTGATATTCTTAATCTATCATGGAGGAAACTGAAACTCCAAGGAGTGACCTGCCAGAGCTCTCATAGCTTGGGAAGGTGGTGAGCTTTGAACTAAGGTTGCCAGATTTAGCAAACATAAAATACAATATATGTGGCAGACTTCCACTGAAAAATTGTTCATTGTCTCAAATTCAAACTTGATAATATTTTATCTGGCAACCCTTGTTGGAACCCAGCAGGGCCTGACTCCATAGTCTGAAACCTTCAACTCCCATGTGCCAGTGCCTCCCACTCCACCAAAAGCATTTCTTTTCTTTCAGGTTTCCTTCAGAGGACATCCCTGCTTGTGATGTAAACTCCATTTTTATTTGCATAGATTGTGTCTGCACCATATATTATTATAGTGGGCCCTTCCAATATCAGGCTTTCTGTACATGGGAGGATTATGAAAAACATAGAAGCAGCATCCCAGAGACTGAGAAGTCTGCGTTGGAAGGAGACAAAAACGTGGCTCGGGGCCTGTATGTAGCTCAGCAACCAGGGCACCAGCCATATACACCGGAGCTGGCAAGTTCAAACCCAGCCTGGGCCTGCCAAACAACAATGACAACTATAACCAAAAAACAGCCAGGTGTTTTGGTGGGTGCCTGTAGTCCCAGCTACTGGGGAGGCTGAGGCAAGAGAATCGCTTGAGCCCAAGAGTTTGAGGTTGCTGTGAGCTGTGATGCTACGGCACTCTACCAAGGGCGACATGGTAAAACTCTGTCTCAAAAGAAAAGAAAAAAGAGTTTCTCATAAGCAAGGGGAGATAAACACAAAATATAAACATGAGCTCTGACACCCACTGCAGAGCCTAAACACCCAAATCAGTGCATTTCTCCTCAAAACAGTCACTTTGGGTGCTGAGAGCATCCGTTCCAAGGATACGTTCAGGGAGCCCCTCTGTGGAAAGAGGCTTTCAGCACACATGGGATTTCTTATACAAACCTGGGGTGGGTGAAAAGTCTCCCTGTGAGGGTCGCTTTGATGTTTGGGAGCCATCCAGAGGCATCTGGAGCCTAATCTGGAGAATAAAAGGAATGAACAAAGAGGGAAATCCTATTTCCTGCCAAAAATGTATACTATTTATTTCCACGCTCTTTTTCTTGTAGTATTCATGCCCCGTATTATAACTTGTCCTGAGCCCATTTCAGAAGTGAGTTGGCTGCTAGTAATGATTCTGTGCGACCACCTGGAAGGCACTTTGCACCCCTCACTGCACAGGGTGCTAGGGAAGTCAGACGAGGCTGATGTGCCACTGGCCCCAGCCTCAGCACCCCCTTAACAGTGAGCCCCCCACCTTCTGATGATGCCCTGGGAAACAGGAGCCACGGGTCAAGCGGCAGGTCTGTCTGGTATCCAGAAACCAGGCACAAAGTAACAACATTTTTCTGTCCCTCTGCTGTAGGCACCAACAAGAACGAAACCTCCTTTGGGCTGGAGATGTCACAGACAGGCTTCTCCTCACACGTGGTGGAGGTACGAGTTTGAAGCCAGCTCCCTCTGTCTCCCTTGTGTCCTCTTCCCGTGCCCAGCTCTCCAGGTCTGCCACCCCGCCTCTCACAGAGGCTAGGTCTTAGCCCTGCTTTCTCTCTTTCTTGGGGTCTCTCCGCCTCCTTTTTTCAAGGGTTTCCACTTATTTCTACTGTCTTTATAAGCTCTCTTCAGGTGAACTATAGTAGCAAACCCACATTTGTACCTAGAAGGTGCTTGGTGAACCCCACTGTACAGGGTGCTGATGGGGCATCTCCCCTGCAGGACCAAGGGTCCCATTTAGTCTATAGAGCCCTGTGCAACAACTAGTTAGAGTGGCAAAACCAAGGGCACGTGCCCCTGATAGCACCACAGCCCTGGGCACACCACAGCATGGGGCATAGCCCTGTATCAATGTTGGGAGAGTGTCCAGATGTCCCGGCTGTGCTCTGGCAAGTAGCCCGTGTGGTCCCCTTCCCTGTGCAGACTCTGTGTCAGATAGCACAGGTCCAGAGGGGCCTGGCTTGCACAGTGAGGGGTATGTCGTATCACAGCTACACATGGTATCTGGGGTTCCACGTCACTGACCTTCCGTGTGCTTCAGCTGGTGCTGACTCATAAAATCAGGCTGAAACCTCACAGGCTTGCCAGAGGGACAGAGAACTGATGTCTGTGAAATACTTTATAAACTGTAAAGTCCTGCCTTGTTTATAAACTGTAAAGTTCCATGCAGGGAAACATACTGACTGTATGTGTCAGTATCAGCAGGTGCTCCTCTGGGTGTGCTTCAGGAACGCAGGTGTCCCAAGGGTGTGAGTGTGTGCACACACACACACACACGCTCTGCCTGGCCTGGCACCACGGCAGTGTACTTATGCCTCCTAATTTGCCAGGCAAGGCCTGTGAGTCCGTTCTAGTTGCACACCATCCCACTGGATCCTCCTAACTCTCTGTGAAGTGGGTAGGGCAGGATTCCTTGTTCCCCATTTACAGATAAGGAAATTGAATTGTGAAAGTGTTAGGAGACCTGCTAAAGCAAAAACTCCTCTGGGAGAGGGCAGGAGTAGGAATCTCAGTGGGTCTGAGTTAGAAGCCCCAAACTTGGGAGTTCCGAGGGGCACATAACCTACCACACATGAAGGCAGATGGACAGAAACCCCTCTCATGCTCAGAGTTTTCTGAGCTGCATCTGGACAGCTCTTAAACACAGCAAGATGATGGAACTGCCCTATCATGATGATAGCCTCGTTTTTTGTTCTTTATTTTTTGAGGTTTTGTTATTGTTTTGAGACACTCTACCCCCTGGGGTAGAGTGCCATGGCATCATAGCTCATAGCAACTTAAAACTCTTGGGCTCAGAGATCCTCTTGCCTCAGCCTCCCGAGTAACTGAGACTATAGGCACCCGCCACCATCCCTGGCTAGTTTTTCTATTTTTAGTTGAGACAGGGTCCCACTGTTGCTTAGGCTGGTCTGGAACTCCTTAGCTCAAGCAATCCACCACCTTGGCATCCCAGAGTGCTAGGATTACAGGAATAATTTGTAAACTGCCACCATGCCTGGCCAACAGCCTTGTTACATATGCACAGCAGTTTAAACTTTTCCAGGAGATTCCTGCGCCTCATTTCACTCTCAGAACAGCCCTGCAAGGCCAGCAGGTGGTGATGGTAACCCTGCTTTCAGTGCTTGGATCTGCCATCTTTTCAGCACCTTCTCTGTGCTGAGCCTGTGCTGGGTCCTGGGAGAGTCAGAAGTGGGAGCCCTGCCCCTAAGGAGCTCACAGTCCGAGGGTAAAGAGCCTGGGTGCAGAGAGGCGACATCATCCATTCTCATGAGGGCAGGCAGCGAGTCACGTGCTCAGGCAGGATCAGCCCAGGTCTCTAGACTGCACAATCAGAGTTGAATAGAAAACACAACAAGGAAATGCAATATAATTAAATCCCACAAGCATTTGTCAAATGCAACTAAAGTTCCAAAAAGAACTGGAAACGATTCTTGCCCCCAGGAGTCAACTTGCAATCTCAAGAGCAGTCCTTAGCTTTGTGAGGAGGATGAAAGAAACTGTATGTGCCTCTTGGGTAAAAATGTGCAGCTTCTGGAGGCCCCCCCAGCTGTAGAGCCCCTGTAAAGACCCCTGCTTGATGTGAGTGGCGCAGACAGGTCCACATCTAATGCTAACCAAGGCTGCATGTGACCAGAGTGTCACAGAAGGAAAGCCTTGGCTGGGGAGGGGGTGGTCAGGAAGAATCTGGGAAGGGGGTAGCTCTGAAGCAGGACCCTGGAACATAGGGGCTTGGCAGCCATGGGCAGCAGTGAGCAGGACAGCAGGGATGCACAGTCTGGGAGAAATCTAGGCACAGACCAGAAGCCGGCCCTGCCGTTGGGGACAGTAAGAAAAAATGAATGTCCCAGTATTTTCCTTTGTCTGTTCTAAAACCATTTTTTGAGTTTCTTCCCATGTGTCAGGCTCTGTACTTGCGGATGGACATTAGGGTAACAATTCTGCTGACAGCAGTTCACAGCCTAGTTGGGGGAAAAAGACTCCTCAATAATTAGTTTACTCTCCTGCTTCTAAAACTGCAATCTGTGTATGTGCGGGGAGGAACCTGCCAAGAAGGGGACAGTAAGATGGGCTTCAGGGACCAGCAAAGCTTGAGCTGAGCTTTGAAAATGGCCGAGGCAGCTCATTGTGTCAACCAAGACCCTTGAGGGACCACTGGCATCCCCAGCTTCCAGAGTGGGGAGCCCAGAGCCCCATCTTGTTACTAAACTCAAGTCAAAGTCTTGACTTGACATTTCCATGTGCATTTGACAGTTTCTTTGCTCCCCTCATCAAGAACCAGGTTGCTGCTTCCCCCACACACTAGTTTTTCTATCACCCCTCACATGTTCATATGATAGGACTTTTAAAGAGACAGTGATGACATTTGAATCTGAGATGCTTTAGCATTAAAAACAAACAAAACTTTCCAAATCCAAAGGAATGGTGCAAAGACAGAGGGCTGTTCTGTTCTGTGACCAGCCATTGGGTGGCTATTTGAGAGCACAGAGGTCTGTCAGTGCCAGCCACTGATGCCATCATGATTGGCCACAGCAATCCTGTCCCCAGAGGTCCAGCTTCTCGGCTCTCAAGGTCAGTCAGACTTCTTTGGGGCTTGGGGGCAGCAGATTCAGACCTTCAGCTTTGCCCTGAGCAGGTCCCAGATGAGCCCATGGGAGCCCTCTCTAGCAGAAGTGTGCCACCAATGGCCCCACACAGCTGCTGCTGGACATGTGTTGAGGAGCCTAAAGTGTCCCTGGGCCAGTTCAGTTCTGGGAGAAGAAATAGTCTCTAGCCCCAGGGAGGGGCCTAGTAGAATGTTCTCCGATAGCAGAAGAAAGGCCTCCTCGTATCCTGGTTTGCTGCCAGCTTATCTAGTGAGGAAACCAGTCTTTGAATTAGCAAGAGTAAAACTGTCAAGAGAAAGGAAGGACCATAGCCCAGGGTAGAGAGGAGACCCCAAGACATGACATGCACAGAGTCCAAGGCCCTAAGCCATAGGCTGGCGGCAGAAGCCAGAGCCATTGGGAAAACCCAGGGAGCTGGAAACTAGTCTTGATTCATATAATATAGGAAGGAGAAAGAAAATACTCCCAAAATTACCACCAGGAAGGCTGGATATAGATCTCTGGTCAAACTTTAGAATGGATTTTTAAGCCAATGGTTCCATTAGCATTTGGAAATAAATGCAAAGATAGCTGGTGTGGCTTCTCTTAATGCAGGCTGCCTGCCAAAGTGGTGAACTCCCTGCCAAGCTGGGTAATCAAGAAGGAGCTACATGATTCTACCAGAAAACTTATAGAAAGGATCTTTACCTCCAAGGGGGAATAGATGCTAAGAGTCTGTGATTCCCATGGGCCCTGAAGGGCAGCTGTGGAAGCCTTAGAAGCCGGGGAATGAGGAATGCCCTGGGTGACAAGCTGCTGAGAAACTCCCCCCACACCTCTGGGCAGGAGGAGTTGCACATTGACCCTCCTGCATTGGAGTTCATATGCCTGCCCCCACTCCAAAGGTTTACAGAAGGAAGCAGCTTTGTTAGGGTAGGTCTTGTTTACACAAAAACCTTGGTGACTCACACAAGATGGGACGAGATCATTTTTTTCTTTCATCTAAGAATGTGAGTTCTGTTTTTACCCTGCACCTGGTTATCCTACAGGTCATGTGCCCAGTTCAGTTTTGCAGACCAAGGTCAGGGAACCCTCTTAGATTCCAAATGAGCTGTGCCATCCACCCTCCTGCCTCCTCAGCCACCACCCTTCCCAGACCCTCCTGGGAAGTAAAGGGAAAAGCATCTGCTATTATCTAAGGTTCTCAGCCTTTAAAGATGTAATCTTCCCGAAGAGTTTTACATTTGAACTAGTTTTATATATCTGATTTAATCAAAAATGCAGGCTTGGCATGGTGGGTTATGGTTGTAATCTTAGCACTCTGGGAGGCTGAGGTGGGTGGATTGCTTAAGGCCTGGCATTCAAGGCCAACCTGAGCAAGAATGAGACCCTGTTTCTACAAAAAAGTAGAAAAATTAGCTGGGTGTGGTGGTGGGTACCTCTAATCCCAACTCATCAGGAGGCTGAGGCAAGAAGATTGGTTGAGTCTTAGAGTTTGAGGTTGCAGTGAGCTGTGATGATACCCTGGCACTCTAGCCAGGGCAACAGAGCAAACTATCTTGAGAAAAAGGAAGGAAGGAAGGAAGGAAGGAAGGAAGGAAGGAAGGAAGGAAGGAAGGAAGGAAGGAAAAGAAAGAAAGAAAGAAAGCTTTAAATGCTGAATTTTTTTGTAATATAATGAAAAAATCTAAATATCAGACATTTAGGA